>QLPL01000008.1:83964-230284 GCA_003314315.1 Annulohypoxylon stygium | reverse complement strand
GGGGGGGGTAATTTTCCAGCACTAACCACGAAGCAGATCGCCAATGTAGTAACTCAGGGATCATTTACCTTCTTCACGCCAACCCTTGTCACCGGATTGGGGTATGGATCCATCCAAGCCCAACTATTGACCGTGCCTCCGGTGAGTCAACATACCTCGTCAACCCATCCCACTCAATGAGCTACTCCGGCACAAATTCCTAGTACAGTGTAGAGACTAACGTGTGGCATCGAAGTGGGTTGTTGGCTTCGTCGTCGCGATCCTCGTCTCATACTCGGCCGATCGTCTCAACGCCCGAGGATGGCACATCACCGTGATCTCGACGATCGGCGGCGTAGGGTGGCTAACCGCCGGTTTGCTTCCCTCGACGTCGTACGTACAGAAATACGGCGCGTTGGTTATGGCGGCGACGGGGGCATTCCCCGCCGCTCCGCTGTGTACCTCCTGGGTTACCGTCAACTCGCCCAGCTTACTTACGATCCCGTTCGCCATCGCCCTTCATAACTCATGCGCTGGTATCGGGCAAATAATCGCACAGTGGATATGGCTTGATACTAGGACCGGCAACTTTACCTGCGCGGCCTGTAACTTTTTCGTCGCGATCGTGGCCTTCAGTTTGAGAATATACTACGGGAGAATGAATAGAAATGGGATCAAGGACGCGAGAGGAGAGAAGAGAGTCTGGTCATATTAGTTATCAGGATGAACCTTCGACGGTTCCTTCACGAGTTGTTGTAGGTACAAGAATACCTAGGCAAGGAAAGGCTATGATCTGTATTTTGTTTATTAGGGATCAGATGGCTTGATCGAAGCTGAGTGAGGATCGAGACTAGAGTTCGGACCTCCGATAGGGGTATCACGTGACAATATCACAATCGTTATCGCTTAATCTTCCATTTGACGCTCGCAATAAATTTTTTGAAAATTGCTTTTTTTTTTAGCCACTCCGACTATCGTTGATTCAATTATATCCTCTCAGTAATGGAAATCCGGATCGGAAAGATCGTAACTTCCGCTGCCAAGTTGGAGAGTCTTCTTGCTCCCCGGCAATGTCACTTCCGCGTTTGCGTTGGGCGGAACATTGACAGTCAAATGAAAACCAGCATCGTCAACGGACCACTCAGTCTTGAATAATCCATACGAACTTAAGTAGCTAGCCTTAGCCGATGTCAGATTACCGCCAGGATACGGGGCAATCGTTGCGGTTTTCCAACCTGGTTCTGCTGGTGTCAATCCGCCGATCGTTTGATGCATCCAATTTGCGACCGAGCCGACCGCATAGTGGTTAAACGACGTCATCTCTCCAGGGTTCAACGAGCCGTCGGGCTCAAGAGAATCCCACCTCTCCCACGTTGTGGTCGCATTCATCTCAACCTGGAAAAGCCATGAAGGTACAGTCGTCTGGAGTATCATATTGTAGAATGCGTCGGTTAGATTATACTTGGTGAGAGTTAAGCCGAGTAGGTGGGTTCCAGCAAATCCTGTTCCGACCAGGTAGTTATTGTCCGCGATGATACCCTCCAGTCGAGCAGCCGCAGCACTTGCCTCGTCATCACTGCTATAGAGGTTGAAATAAAGAGGAAGTGTCAAGCCGGTTTGTGTCTCGTTAATCGAGCCAGTAGGCCACGCCTGCCAAAAAGCGGTCGTGAGGTCCGCCACTGATTTTTCATAGTGGGATTTGTCGTCCACAAGGCCAAGCTCGGATGCTATTTGAGAGACTAATCCCGTTACGTAGATAAGATACGCGTCGGCGACATAGGACGAATTTGTCGTAGCCTGTCCTGGCGCATCGGCGGGAGCCTTGGGATCGAGCCAATCCCCAAATTGAAAAGCCGACCGATTCCATAAACCGACATCGTTCCTTGGGATTCCGTCGTCGAGCCATGCCTTCGCACCAACTAGCTGCTCCTTCAAAAGGACTAGGTCGCCGGAAGTTCGGTACAAGTTCCAGGGTACTCCAACGATGGCATCTCCCCAAATCGCCGTCGCCATTGGGGGTCCTCCTGCAGGTACTGCGGGAATGACTACCGGAGGTACACCTAAAGTCAAAAATTAGTACATGGATAATATTGGGAGGAGATGTGCAAGAGGACGCCTACCGTCTACTTGTTCAGACTTGAAATCCTTCAACCAAGCTCTCCAGAATCCAGAAGTATCCATTAGGAAGTTGGCGGCAGGCGAAAACGCGTGAGCATCTCCTGTCCAACCTAAACGTTCGTCTCTTTGCGGACAATCTGTTGGGACACTCATGAAGTTTCCTTTCATACTCCAATGCACATTCTTGTGTAGCTTGTTCAAGAGATCATTTGAGCATTCGAATGATCCAGTCTCTTCCAAATCCGAATGAACGACTATCGCGGTAACAGCATTGCCATCCAACGGCGTATCCTCCGGCCAACCATCTACCTGGACAAAACGGAATCCGTGATATGTGAATGTCGGCTCCCAGGTCTCTGAACCCTTACCAGAAAGCGTAAAGTAGTCGGTCTGAGTTGCATTCCTAAGCGGACGAGTGGCGATCTCTCCATTTTCAAGGACTTCGACGTGGGTTAATTTGATCGTAGTTCCTGCCGGACCCGCGACGCTTAACTTAAGCCATCCTACCAAATTTTGACCGAAATCCAGGATGGTCTTGTTACTTGGGCTCTTAAGCACCTCTTGTAACTGGACAGTCTCGACACGGCGAATAGGAGGGCCATCCGGAGCGACTAATAGGTCGTAAGGAGTGTCGAGCTCTTTCGTGCCGATCCAACTTGTTTGGTTTGTGGGCGTGAATCCAGGAGCAGACCAACCAGGCTGCTCCAGTCTTGAGTCGTAATTCTCACCATCATAAATCTCAGACGTAATCATTGCTCCAGTGCTCGCGGTCCAGGAGTCATCCGTAATGATTTTCGTTGTCGTTCCGTTTGACGAGGTTACCACTAGCAAAGCCAAAGCTCCTAGAGTATCTCCCCAGATATTACGAGCACCGCCGTTATATCTGTCTTACAGTTAACAAGTGCCCTGATATACAGTTTAAGATAAGATGTCTTATGACATACCCAAGTCTACCGGAATACCACCCTTCGCCGACCTGAATCCCGAACACATTATCCCCGTTGAGAAGCAAGTCGGTGACGTCATAGGTATTATATTCAAGTCGATATTTGTACGATTGCCAGCCCGGGGCAAGCACGTGGTCGCCAACTCTCTTGCCGTTTATCCAAGCGTCATATAGACCTTCCGCAGTAATATATAGTCTGGCATTCTTTATCGCACTGCCTACTGAGAACTCTTTACGAAGAAGGATCGGCTGATGCGGGGCGTTCTGTTCGGTCTCCTTGTCGGCTGCTATCATTACCGCGTTCGACCAGTCATCTTGGGTTAAGAGTCCTGTTTCGACATTGAAGGGGTCCGACCATGGTGTGTCGGGTTGGTCTCCTTCACCGTATGCCCTCACTCTAACTGTCGCGGACTCCGCCGATGACAATGATACAGTTGGCCATGGTACAAGAATGGAGTCCGAAGAGTTATAATGGAACAATTGGGTCTGCGACTGTCGGGATAGCTCGACACTATACCCGCTCTGGGTCCAGTTTGGAAAACTCCCCTCGAATCGCCACGATATGCGAGGACTAGGTTCTCCGATACCAAGAGCCTCGCGGTGATGTTCGAAGGACACCCGAGAAATTGACACTGCCGCCATAATGTCAGTATTATACTGATAGATCGAATCGCCGCTCAAACGAGATAGTGTAGCATCATGCGAATGAAGTAGATCGGTTCCTGACAAAGATGGCGATCTCTCTGATCATTAAAGGCAATATAGATCCTCATGCATCATCGCTGCTCTCTTTAGGTGCCAGACCTACGCCTTTGTTATATTATCGAACCATATTTAACCTCGGAATATCAATCGCGAAGGAGCTTCGGTGGCTATGGTCGATTTACCCGGTCTTTCGTCTGGATCATGCCGGTATATCTTGACCCCGAGCGTGGAGTCCCCGCAAAGATCTACATGAGGACGCGGAGAAAGCCAGCAGGGATAGCTGATGAATGAGGTTTCCCCATGAATTTTCGGGATGCGTATACGGGATACGATATACGACGACGCACATGGAGAACCGCGCCAATACGTAATGAGATTGTGATCGTCTTGGCCGGGATACTTCACATCGTGGAAATATCGTGGCTAACCCCAATCTCAGGAACACCGGTGAGGAGTTGGTGGAAACTCCAACGCCAAGAAAATATCATGATGCCTAACCAGGCCTCATCACCTCATCACTCTTCCGCTCCAGTATTATTATATATCATATAATCGTATGCAAGACACGATCCAACGAGACTTATCAACGTACCCGTACTCGTATCCGTGGGCTCCGATTGTTTCACCGTTCGGCGATGAGCATTTCGCTTCATCATGACCCGATTCCACACATGGGATAGAAATGTAAGTAAAGGAGGTGACGAGTGGTGGAGTGGATGCAACCAAAGTATTTTGTATCAAAAGCAGTCAAAACAAGATTAAGTTGGCGTTACACGGCTTATAATCACGCTAATTCCCACACATTCGGTCCTTCCTGGGGAAGCTAGTAAGGTAGATGGGAAGAGGAGAATCGAGATTGCGATTGCCGGAAGTACGTGAGGGGAAATACTAGGACCAGGCGTCTAGGCTTCCCCGGATCCCTAGCACGTCTAGGGTCTAGGGATTTTCATGTGAATAATAAAAATTGCTACTAGGTACTAGGTATGTAGGTAACACATTGACCCCAATAATTCAAGGTTCGGTCAATCCAGAACCCGGGCCTCCTCCCCAATATCGTCCCTTCTCGCCTGTTAGACCTTCATCGTGATACAACACCTTCACCACCACCTTCACCCGAAAATAGCAGTGGCGCTCGCGCTGACATTGCTCTGTGGAAGCTGCAGGGACGACGTGAGACCGCCTCCACCAGGCAACTCTTGAAACAATTGAGCTATTGCATATCAGCACCAATTCGCAATGTCTAAAGCCATGTTATGCTTACCTGCTCTCATCGCCAGCGCGTAAGTTAAACCCATAGGGTGCGCTGACGGTTGATAGGGGAATACCGAACCGTCCACAATTCTCACGTTGCTAGTCCCATATACTAATAGATTCACATCAACTACACCTCCTGCTCCCCGTGCAAGCATCGGGTTGCCGCCTGTGAGGTGCTCAGACGTGCCGGTCCGTCGCTTGACGATATTATAATATTGGCCAAAGGGTATGTCGAAAGGAGGATCCGTTGATGTGATGATATCTTCCATAGGTGATGTCGTGGCTATTTTCGTTTGCCAGAATTGGGAGGCTTTAGCAAGGAACCACATATCCCACTCGACGTCCGTGCCGTTTATTGAAGCAATCACTTTATTATAATTCGGATCGATGACAGGCGGTGCAAGCGGATCGCTTGTGTTGATGTGGACTGTGCCTTGGCTGAGCGGTACGAGATTATATGGCGTGACGTTTGGCTGCTGAAACTGCCATGCCATCTCTATAAGGGGTTGGTCCGTAAACCAGAGTGTTTTGAAAACTTCGAGTTGTGCGTATGGAAGTCCCGGAATGCTATCGGTTGAATTGAGCCATTGCGATGCTGCTGTGTAATCTTCGTCGCTGAGCATGCCGCGGGCGCTCTCCAGTTGGATATAATTCTGGATGTATTCACCACTGGTAAGAGTTGTATTTAGGGCAAATGAGATTGGTGGATAATTCATCATTAGCCTTTCATTATGTTAGACATAGTAACTGCGTTGTGGTCGGTATTACTTACGGATCTCTCAATCCCACGCCAACATTTGTCAAGTTTACTTTTGGCGTGATACCCAAGGGGCTCAAGATCGCTGGATCACCGACACCTGAAAGTTCTAAAATCTGCGAAGACTGAACACAGCCAGCACTCAGTATGACCTGCCGTCCTCTCACATGGGAGGTTATATTCGATCCATTCTCTCTATTCAAGTAACTCAAACCTGCTGCAGCAAGGAAGATATTATCAGAAGTTTCCGCCCAATTAATTCCTATTACTTGGCTGTTAGTTAGAACTTGAAGATTCCTTCTTGATTCGGCCACAGTATACGCAGAGCCAGAGTATGATCTGGTGTAATTAGATGGCTCTATAGCTAGAGGTAAGAACCCTCCGCCAATTGCATTACCCCCGTTTCGATCTGGCGGAACTTGGTAACCAGAATTCAGGAGTGTAGAGTTGAGGAACTGCGGGAATAGATTAAGCACGCTCCGTTGGAACACTGATTGGATGTAACCTTGGCCGCCATGGTATGCAGGATTGTACATGAAATACTGAGACATGTTGCTCGGTGGTCCGTACATCGTTTCTGATTGTCGGTAGGCTGTGTACAACGTATCAAAGTTCCAGTCAGTAAGGTTGAGAAGGGACTCCCAAATATCCAGCTGGACTCTGCTATCGGTGTTATGTATCATCCAGTTCATCGAAGATGTGCCGCCAATTACTTTTCCCCTGGGTACAGGTTGGACTCCTGTATCCAGGCCAGGTTGTGGTGTTGTCTGAAATTGCCAATCATACTCGGTATTTTGGATTGATCCTATAGATATCAGTAACAATACTATGATGGATACGATGTTGCCTACCTCTTCGCTCCGGGTCTGTGATATTACTCTCAAGTCTCCCATCGCCGCCTGCTTCTAGTACGCAGACCGTGATATTGGGATTTTCAGACAGTATGACTGCCAAAAGAAGGCCTGTCGTTCCGGCTCCTGCTATTACATAGTCGAATGTCTCATTCTGAGCAATTGTGAGGGAGGCTAGGCTCAATAGTATTAGTATTAATTCTCTCGCCATCATTTTAATATTTTTCATTATTCACTTCCAGGGAGGGAAATTGAGGCAAGTATCACCAAGTGGTCAGTTCCTATCATTGGGACTATATACCTACCAATGCCCCACAACTACGTAGTCCTGAGGTAATCATGGTATGCGTACGCAAAACCACACGTTTCCGAGCTTGCAGCTATTTCTCTGGAGCAGATTCACCCTACGATAATTCCCGGATATCTACTCCTCTTGCTAATACTAATCACATAACATGGACGCGTGGCCGTGGAACAAAATTTGACCAAAGATAAGAGGGCAGGCAGTGAGCGTGACTTGCAAGCATTTCAAACTCGGCCCAGATCGACACCATGTTGGGCAGGACAGATGATTGATATGACGATCAATTCGTACATGCCATTCTCGAATTAATAATTAAACCGACGGATTTATCATCGCATATATGGCGTCTCATTTATAGCAACGTTGAAGAATAGGGGTCGAGAACAATGATCGACAGCTGGCGTCAATTCTGACGGGCCGTTGACAGGCCACCGGCCTACCTTTTATGTCGACTTGAGACGGAGCGCCAAAGGACCCAGTCCTTCCTCCGATGACACAATTCAACACAATCCACTTCTCCCTACGAGCAGGACACTCGATATTCGACAACAAAAACCGCCTAATTCGGGTATTTCGACAATACCATATGTTATAACGACTCGCGAATCGACGCCCTAGCTTCCTCTAATTCAACCCTCGGACCCAACCCCAGCCCTCACAACCCCGCGCCCGCAATGTCCGGCCTCGACTCCCCCGACGTAAGCGCGGCGTACGACGCCGTGCGGTCCGACAAGGACGCCACTAACTGGCTGCTTCTCTCGTACGCGGGGGCCGTGGGCGACAAGCTGATGCTGTCGGGGACGGGGACGGGCGGGCTGCAGGAGCTCGCGACGAAGCTGGACGATAGCCAGGCCCAGTACGCGTACGTGCGGATCGAGTACGCCAACGACACGGAGAGCACGCGAGTCAAGTTCATTCTCCTGATCTGGATCGGCGAGGGCACCAAGGTCATGCGCAAGGCGCGCGTCTCCATCGAGTCCGGCAACGTCAAGAGGGCTCTCAGCCATCACAGCATCTCCGTTGACGCGCGAGACCGCGGCGATATCGACCAGGATGAGATCGTGGCTCGGTTGAGAAGGGCGGGTGGTGCTGATTACAACGGTGGACGAGGTTAAGAGGCCGGATGAGAGGAGGGGGGAATACGACAGACGGATGGCATTCTAGGTACCCTCCAACTCCGGAGTTGCACAGCAGATGGCTAAAGAGGGGTACCATTTAATAGTTGCTTTTTCACCAATACAACATCGTTTCCCCCACTCCCGTTTACGATAAGCAACGAAACAGACTTTTTCATGACATAGCGAGGCGCAGAAATTGAGGGTGTTATTGGTGTTGAAGAGGAAGTGGTGATGGTGTGGCTTGTTTCCTCCGCGTACCATGTTCCATTCGCATATTTACAAGATCAATATAGAAAGAAGCATTGAGGCGATTCTGAGTGTCGAGTATTCGGTCGTAAAGAGGCGCGAAGGTTCCTATTTTTAGGTCTTGATAGGCTCTCCGTTCCAGCCAGTGAGATTGACCACGTCAGGGATTCTCCCGCTTCTTACTATGGTCCAGATCACATCTTCATCTCCGTCGTTGACTTCTTGGTGTTCCATGAATGCGGGAATGAGCGCATAATCGCCCGGTTCCAGATCGACCCTCTTTGTGCCCCCTTCACTTACAACGGTGCCTCGTCCCTTAACGGCGTAGACTACCGTGTCCTGTTCTCCGTGATGGTGAACAGCCGAGGCAGTATGCGGCTTCGCAAGCATGTGAGTAGCACAGATGCCATCGCATTTATCGACTATCGCGTTAGATCTTATCATTCCCTCCGTCTGGCCTCCAGATTGTGTGATGGAGGAAGCCTTGGTCAAGTGAACGGGCTGAGATGGCTCGGGATGAGACATGATGAGGCGATTGTGAATTTTCTTGAATCAGAACTTGAACTCCAAGAGTTGAAATGAGATCGAATGTTTAACAATGAAGGTTGTCTTCATTTCCGGTACTATCTCGTTGTATAGTTGTACAACTACCGGGTAAGTGTGAAAGTGCTGCTTAGTCATCATGATAACATCGCTTATGAATTTAAGCAGTATAGTGGGATAGTGGGATGGCGGGGTTCGTTACTGCCGTCGGCTCTCTCAACCTTCATTTCTAACCACTTCTTCCATCAAATTTATTACATCAGGTCACATCACATCATCCAAGATATGGATATTTCAAATCCTCGTCGGATTTTAGCCGTTTCATTGGAGGATTCGACACAGCATCTAACCAGAGTGATCAAAGGTAAGACCCTAAACTCAAGAGTTCAGTCTCACTTTACCCCTCTATAGCCTCTTAATACATAAACCGTATACAACACACACGAGTGAAGAGACGTTTGATATCACAAAACATGTTGACATCTTCAAATTGAAAGACTAACCTGTAAATAGATCTCACTGGCAGTCATCCAGAGCAGACATCGACAACATTAGCTGGCTCGTCACATAATCTCTCCTTAAAAACAGCATACTACACAGCAGAAGTTCCTATATGGTTAGATCTCATATCGTCACCATCAGAATGGGCAGAATCATTTCTATCTCCCGAAGCCAAGGAGGTGCTAGAAGTTTTGGGCGGTCTCGTCATAGTCTTTTCTCTTCCCGCCCAATCACAGTCAGATGAGGCTAAGGCCGCGCGTGAACTCATCCAAAATGTCGGCAAGGTGGTCAAGGAGGGACTCGGCGGCTGGTCCTGGGACGGAGTAAGCCTTTGTTTAGGTATAGGGGAAATCGACGATGTAAACGAATGGGAGGATTGCTGTTCAGATCTGGGGCTAGAGTTCGTCCAGGTAAGGAACAAGACGATAGAACAACGAAATGAATTCGGCGGTACGTTTTAATCACCAATCTAGTATTCATGTCATGGGATGATTACTTATTATACGCATAGAGAAAACTGGCATCCCCCGAGCTCTCGAAGCTTTGGAGGCGAATGACTGGTCACAAGTTTCAGCAGGTGATCTCGGTTCTGATTTTGAGGATATTGAAGATGAACTAGGTATCGGGAAGGATTCAAAAGCCAACGACAAAGACAAAGAAGGACCTGATATCGACCCGGAAAGCTTAGATTTCGGCTTCGACCTCGAGGACTTTGCTGGTTTAAGACAAGCGATATGGAATGCCGGACAGGAAAATGACGAAGATTTTCTGAACGGCGAGCCAAGCACGGGGACTAACACCAAAGAAGAGGATCTCAATGATGAGGATATTCAGAAGATAGAGCGCATGATGGTCAAGCTTCAAGCCGTGCGTGATACGAGTGCCGGTTTATCAGAGGAGCAACGGAAGAAGGTCGCCGCGAAGGCAGTGGCTGAAGTGATGAAAGAGCTTTGAATACGAAAAGGAGCAGATCACAGAGAAGGACATTCACTAAATTTAATTGACCAGTCTTGGTTGGTGTTAGGAGCTTATCGTAATATCATAAAAATAATGTGTCCTCAGACGATGAGTATCCTACCAATCAAGCCGCCTAACTATGTTGTCTCGGGATTACAGCGCTTGAGCTTCTCAACTTTTCACAATTTATCATCTGAGGTCTTAGACTTTGCATTGATATCAGGCTCACCATGAAAAGAACCTTGACCTTGAAAAGATCTAGGCAAGAAATACTAATTCCTATTCATCTCGACAACCATCTGGCATGTCTGGCTCCGGTGTTACACTCGCCCGGTTCTTTTGCTTTGCTCATATTCGGCTTGAGTCAAAGATTGAATTTTACGAATAAGTCGAACTCGAAGGTATAGCGATATATGATGAAGTCTCCCTGACTAGGATCCGAGGTCTGGCCAACTTTCGCCGTTCTCCCATCTATATGACCGTCATATATTACGAGCATAACGCCAATGATTTACAAAATACCCTCGCCATGCTATATCCAAGCTTGTGGTTTCCACTGTACTTTAAAATAGCTGAGACACCGATTCTAGAGTAACAAGATCGACTGAAACGATTCCCCCACAACTGACTCTTATGGCAATAACTCCGCTGCTCTATAACTGCTCAAAGCGCAATTGGACTAGGATAACTGGGCTTGAGCGCCTCTATCCATCTATTATCGGATAAGGGAGCAGGTTCTCACGAGGACAGCAGAGCCTCACGGTCGACAGATTGCCGGATCGGCAACGAGATCGTCCGTTGTTAAGCTTACCTACGATGCCCACTTGCCGTTTCACCTCCGAGACAATCGACTCGGGTTATGTGAGGCAACACAGCCACCACGACGATAAGACATTTTCGTCGGTAGTCGGCGCCGAATCACCATTCTCCCTTACCTCGAGAGAGAGCGGCTAGATCCATTGTGGCGCTCGAACACAAACTATTTGCCGCTTGGGGAGCAAACCGTTCTATTTATTCGCGGCTATCGAGGTTCCTGATCGTTGGGTAGCGATCATTAAAGACCAAAAGACCTTCGAGAACCTGACGAGGAACTAGGGTTGACGAGGTGCCAAGCAAGTCCCCTTTTTTGAGGACGACATCTGCTTTGCAAACTCAAACTTTACGAACAAACGCACTGTACCCCTCGTGATTCCTTGGTCAGAGAAACCCCCTTGAAAGTAAACATTGATGCGTCTTTCTAGAAGACCCAGACGCGTATAAGCGAGTGACATCAACATGCTATGACCAAGGCTTGACCAATTTATGCGCGCAAACAGTCGAGATCGGAACAATGCATACCAACTTACCAACATCATGGCGGAATACCCTTGCGATGTATATAGCTATAAAAATAACCAGTAAGAGATGCTTCGGGTCGTTCCTAAGTGGGCACGTTTCGAATCGTCTTCGTTTCAATGCCGGTCGAGGTAACGTCGCAGGTAAGTGAAGATCGTGAGGCATCGGTTGGAGCAACGATCTCGTAACCCTAAACCGCCTACGATGAGATATATGTAAGGCGCATAACGAGATACCTGGCCGGGTTTCTTTCCCTAATCTGATTGACGTCCATGACACGGATATCTCTTAACAGAGTAGCTTAAGCGGGGGCATCGCATACTGTACGTATCCCACGTCGTGAAGTCTGAACTAGGTAGAGGAGCTGGGATCGCAGAACAGTTCTTCCTCGCTTCCTGGTTCTTGAAAAAACTCCCCGAGTGATCTTCTAGAATATCCATGCGTCATTCAAGGAGGTGATGGGAAAATGCAAATATTGATGTTGGTATCCGATAGTACATGTGCAGAATTTTTTAGTCTGCGCCTGTCAGATATCGGTTCGATTTTATAAAATTTAATTTCCTAGTGAGGCTTGCAGAAAACGTGCACCTTATAGGGGTTGTTGGCTACCTGTACCTACTAGGTAGACTTCCTTCCCGCTTGTCGGCTCGCTGCTGCAACGCGAAAATACGTACCTGATGTATAAGTCTGTGCTGGATCGTATCGCGAGAAAGAGGCCAGCCCTTCTGCAATCTGTCACGTCGACTTTTCATGCACCTACACGGGGGATGTGAAGCAGAAAGCGCACCCATTGGCCGGACTTGGCATCGTCTCATGCATATTTAGGGGCGTGGGTGTTGCTCCCACGGGTCGACGCATAAAAATCGCCGGAGTTTTTGAACATCTCGCCGTCTGCTGAATACCTGGGTACCTTGTACTTTATCTACCTAGTAGGTACTACCTTATAGCACGCTAAATATTGGGATGGCTTGAAGCCTTATGAATCCTACCGGAAGGATACGCACAGCAAAGGAGTATGAAAAGAGGCTTGAGAGCATATTGACTCAGGTACATCCAATACTGCTCGAGCGCATGTTGGACCTTGTACATGGCAGCTCATCCTGCTCGCCTTACTGTTTATTGTTCTAGGTCGGCTTGTCGGCACTGTATTGTTGTGGTATACCATGTACCTACTTCAGTCTTGGGTACATCATTCTTGCATCTTCCTAGATGTGATCAATTTTTGGGCTGTTCCTTTCGAGAACTACCTATAAATCTATGCGTTGGGGAATCCTTGTCATTCAAATACGACTGCTACCTCGCCAGAGGGTGAGAATTGAGCCTTAGGTGCGCTAATACACGTATGGTCTGGCTCACCCATAATACGGCGCCGGGTGATCTTCACAAAGTGATCTGTAATACGATCTCTAGATGTGTCCATTTGACCGTTAAAGGCTTGGCCTATGATGCGACATCAGGATACATACATACAAAGTAGTATGACCACCTCGTTTAGGACAGCTATGCGCATACCTAGGTGTGTATCAGATGCCTGGACGCTTCAGGATCTCCATAATCGCGGAGGTATGCTAGTATGTGGTTTAGCTTCTATCGATGCCGAATAGCTAAAAATTCGTAGCAGACTGGTCGGTAGTGATACGTATACCTAGGACCTAGGTGCTATTTGGGTACACAAACACATACGACATCCATGAATGAGTACGTAAGTACTTCGTACTTAGGTATACTATGTAGGTTAGGTAGCAAAGGGAGCACAGAATGATGCTAATCGAAAAAAAGGTCTCTCTTCCAAGAGGAACTAAACGACGAAAGCCGCGAATCGGGAGACGGTCGACTCGATAGACGTTGCGCGCACGGTGCATGATCGACAAGACAAAAATGGAACACAACTTACTAACCTCTTTTTCCCCTTTATGCGGCTTACGGACTGGTAGGCTCGGATTTTCGATTTTTCGGCGTGGAAGGATTGTAGAAGACTTGTTCTCAACAGCAGATCGAACCTGTCTCGGTGGGTTTCCCGAGCCCACGAATGACAAGGAAAGATCAGACGAAATGGTTCCCGCGGGAACGGGTATCGTTGGTGTGTACTCGGGCGACTTTTATGCTAGAGCGACCTCATCCGATGATCCTTCAGGCACACAAAGAATTTTTTTTTCTTGCCCTTCCACCCCTCCTGTCTCGTTGGAGGCTGAGACTAGTGACATGTTTCCCGCGGACTCTCTGGAGTCGCTCAATCGAGCCCCATGCAGAGGGTGGGTACGACGACGCGTGACGCCTTTCAAGGGCAGGGCTTAGAAACACTAGCGTCTAGTACCTGGGTACGTAGAGCCATGTAACCTGCAAGGGGTAAGCGGCGATGTGAGCTTAGGTGAGCTTTTAGGAACACTGTGCTAGGTAACACCGGTAGGTGGCGAGCCATGAGGGATTGGCTCGACTTCCGCCGTCCAATTCTCACGCCTCTGGCCTGTACTAGAAGATCCGGGTTGCTTGATATGGTCTGTCGTGTAGTCGTGTCATGTCAACAAGCTTCGTAGTGGTCTGATTGGTAACAACATCGTCCAAGTGAGTTGTCAAGAAGGGCTGTTTTTATGATGGGGCTTAGACCTTAGACGCACATGCTACATGCGTGCGTACATACCTACATTTCATAGCTCAACTATTATATTTGAATCCTCTGAAAGTCAAGAGCCGGCATGTACCGCCATTTTTGGCTATACGTATCTGTCTCAAGTCGCCTAAAATACACTTGGCGGACCCGAACGGTCCAAAACGGTCCAGATTCTTGCTAGTCGGAACGCGAGGGATTCGTGAGGTACACTCGGCTGGACCTCTTCGGCAGTAGGGCAACTAGCTAAGTTCGAAAAAGGTCGTGTTCAAATACCGACTACACGGTTGAGTGGCTTAGCGTAAAATGAATCTATAAGAAAAAGAAGCATCATGGAAGGAGCCGATGGCTTTTATCATCTCTCTAGTTGTATAGATGTTGGAGATGAAAATGAATTTGTAAAGGCAAGCGCTTTTTATTGAGGGTCCCGAATCGTCTTCTACTAGTTGCTGTTAGGTCGCTCAACAGGCTATAACCTCGAGTCGGTCACAGAACCATGTAGCGAGGCCGCTATAAACGCAAGGCGACGATCTCAAAGGTTCTAAATCCTCACGGGCGACGGGTTCGACGCCGTTCCTATGTGCGCATGCGCGACCAATCCGCAGTGGGATAAGTCCTAGAATCGCGAGAGACGGAACGGATGGGCAACGCTACAATAGCATAGTTGGATGTGTTGCACAGTGCGCGTAGACAAGTAACGGCACACGAAGCTGACCGCATACTAACCATACTAATGCAGGAACACGGCGGGCGACCATGCAGTTCAGCCGTACTACTGGCTCGCCAATGCAGGTACAGATGATACAGATACCCACACAGTTTTAAAATCCTCAACTCATCGTGATCCCCCACCAAAAACGGAATCGACGAGAACGAGAAAAAAAGGATTACCATCCACCATCTTGGATCATCAGCCGTGTTGTTAGGTCTTATCTTCCCAGTCTTCCCTACATCCTATTGAGGCTGGCGGGGAAGAGCATGGATCATTCCGTGGTAGAGTCATTGGTTCCTAAGAGGGTTAAGACCTGGTTCAAACGCGGTCAACCGCGTAAATGTCTTAACTGTTGCGGAAAAACACGCAGGGATAATATGACTAGCTGCTGAAAAGGTAGATCCTACCAGGTCTTCAGGATCGTTTATCACCGGTAGAATCTCAGGGGAACTGGCTTCGCTACCATACTCCCATTATCCTGTCGGTATGTCTATACATAGATATCTGCATTGCCGGATGAGTTTTGTCAACAACAATATGTGACTAGCTGTGTGGCTCAGATGGCCTCTTTGTGTGCGTCGTATTATTATGTTTGTGTCGGTCAACTCAGCGTTATGTCTAACGAACGACGAGTGAGAAGAAAAAAAAAAGGGCTTCTTGGCCCTTTAACCCCCCTTTTCTTGCGTCGGCAGTCTGGTCGGTCCTAGGAGGGTGGGACAATATTGGAGTAGGGATTTGATTGGCCACGAGAAGCACGCCGTCAAACAACCCCCACCACCCTCAGGACGGATCGCCATCTAGGGTTCTGGAGACTAGCCAGGCATTTACATAACATAATGCATTTGTTTCTAGCCTAGTAAAACAAAACTTTCTCCAGCGCTTTAACATAATTAAAAGAAAATAATTACAGTCACTCACGAAGCCTGATAATCTGAAGATGAAGTGTTTTATCTGCTGATTGCTTGCCATCACTTACCTGCTTTAGGTACTCAGGGAAATAAGTAGAACCTGTAAGAGGTTTTAGATCTTGAGCTAGGAAGATTGAGATGCCGAAGTTTTAGCAAAGACCAAAGTTCCTAAGTGGTAGTCGAATGGCTCGGGGAAGGGTCGTGCCAGTTCCGTCCTCAATGTTATTCTCAATGTTGGAAAAGGCATCCGTCAACTCGGATCAGCTGGTTGTCTTCCACGAGGATAGTGGCAGATCGACGAGTATGGCTATTGCATGTATCCACGCGCTGTCGACATCCAACGCCGCCAACCGGACCACCTTAGCCTTTAAGGTCACCAAAAGTCCGGCCGGAACTACGGTCCCGTAGATGGAGACCGCGGCGCGCTTTTGCTAGTGTGGGTTCTCTAGCCGACTAGGTCCAGATTTGAAGAAGGGCGAAGACTATTAAACCCAAGGAACTATTCGACATTGTTGCTTCATAAGTTGATGGCGTGTCCGTGTGTCTAAAAAGCACATTCACCATGGCGACCGATGCTGGCAACGGCAGCGCGCGTCGACAAGGATCGCACAAGCCTTTTTAGCCGGCGCCACAGCTATTGTGGTTTGCCAGTGCCAATGAGCATTTTCTTTCCTTTACATGTTCAGGACTGCCCAGCGTACCCTCCAGAACAGCCGGAGGAATATTCGCACTGTCGAGGTGGTGTGTACTACTAGGCAGTAGTATAGTACAATCCTTCCATCCTAAAAGAAGACGCGAGTACCAATAGAATGGTACCCTGGAATTTTCGAAGACTGGGGCAAACATACCTAGGTACTTATCTCATAACCGCCTCTTCCGTACCTGACTAGGTACCTAGCCATCTAACCTAGCCTACTACTAGGTGTCTAGGTACTAGGGAGCTATGTACCAGGTAGTAGATATCAATTACTTGCAGCCTTAGACAATAGGATGAAAATACCTGGGCAATAGCATTTTTGACGTCCGGCATTGAATATTCTGCATCATACCTAAGGACCACCAGGACCAGCTGGGCATAGTGATCATAGTAGGACGGCTGAAGTCATCGTCAGGGGTATTGGTCCCACAGCCGATTTTCTACTGCGTAAACTTTCCAGGTCCTTTTTCATCATCTAGCTCCATTCAACATTTAGTAGTAGCGCATTTGTTCGAGGTCCATCTGATGATCTACCTTAGGCTGCTCAGGCTGTCTAGGCTACTAGGTACTCAGCACTTGGGTGCGCTGTAGATTTCTGTTTCCTTGCGGATAAGATAAAACACATGTCCTCGCACCACAGGGGCATTGGAAGGCAACACCAGAATGGATCTGACGCAATTTTGTGTCGAAGACATCACGGCCACTTCGGCCACTTCGTCTGAAGTTGTTGGACAACCCACCGAGATGACCTGTATCGGACGATGAAGGAGAGTTAAGAAGCATTTATGTATTGTAATGCGTGTAGGTGAAAAAGACGGTGTGTGTGAGTGTTTCCAGATGGAATACTTTGGATGTATCCATATGGATGTGCGTGTGGTGTACGAAGTACTGCGTAGTAGCATGTAAGTGCGTGCGTGGAAGATGGGGGAGAGAGGGAAAAAAAGAATGGATTCACTCAGAAGAGACTCCATCGAATTGCGCGATTGGTTTTTCAGGGGTGAAAGGTTCTCCACAATATCCACCTTATAGTCGACCCGTAAATGTGTAGAAAGAGTACCTAGGAGGTAAGTATTCAAATGCATAAATTCGATATGTCAGGTACATTCCATACTGTATCTGTTCAGGCTGGGCAGGCGGTCACGTCCGCTATCAATCAGTTCAAATGTTCGGTATCAGAAACAATTTGACCAATCAATAGCCCCGGTCTTACATCTTTGGAACCTAACGCGCCCCCCGCGACACCGTATTACATGCCCAGGTGCTCTCTATGCGCGATATGCTTTATGGCACAGTATCGAGACCGTATTGATTGGCAACGGCATGTAACGGCCCCAAAGCTTGCCCCATCCATTAACGCTGATGCGTGCTAAATGCCCACTTAGCCCGTCTTCCAAGCCAGGCTGATCCCGGTCGCTGATGCACTTTGGTGCAAAGTCGCTCTTAGTCGCTCTTACCAAAGTAGGTATCCTAGATACCCTAGGTACCCTAGGTACCACCGGTATGGACTACTGCGGGCTGCTACATCGGGTTACTTTGGTTACTTTGGTCTAACTCTGGTAGCTTCTGGTACCTGACTGCCTTAGTATGGTACGGCGTACCTGAGTAGTAGCGCTGGAGCTGCAGGGCCACCAGGAACCGTCGCCCTTACTCTTTTGTGCTTGACCTTCCTCCTTTTTTCCCCCTCCTCCCTTTTTTTTCGGCTTGTCTTCTCTCCATCTTCAACTTTCTTTCCTGGTATCGTCACTGTCGTCGTTTATCGACAATTCTTCTACCCTTTCTCTCCCCATATTCATTATTTCCTTTTTTCTTCGACCCCACACTCTCTTTTCATATTCATAGCCATTACGGACACCGTCACTCCTTCCGGGTCCATTTCATTCCTTAGGCTTAACTAAATCTCAGCATCTCAACACCCACACCGTGGTCGCCTGTTACCAACATTACCTACTAGTAGTAGTATATTTGTGTGTCGACGACAACGTTATTATTATTATTATCTCCCGACTGCGCGCATAGCCTTACCGCTTCGGGAACGACGCTCCTTGATAAAACAACATTATCAACTTACGCTTTTACATCTTCGAGATATCCTTTATTGGAAATAATACCTTCGATATTCGGGCGCGGTCAGGACAAGCCTATCGATATCGCGTCTAAACTCGCAGCATCTAGGTCGATCGCACCGAAACTTATTAGATATTTATATTAACGTATTAACGTCAACATTCCTTTAAACCTCCTGGAGTAGTTATGGAAACTCCAATCAAGATGGAACAGCCCGGTTCCGCGGCTCCAACTATCGCGGCCCAGACCCATTCTACGCCGGAGGCCACATCAACACCTGCCACCTCGGTCGACACCAAGAACAGCATGTCCCCCTCGCCGTCTTCGGCCCAGTCGACCACACAATCCAGCGCCAACTCGAGACGTCCGCCGCGCAAGAGCACGCTTACCCAGCAGCAGAAGAACCAGAAGCGACAGCGCGCAACTCAGGACCAATTGACAACCCTCGAGATGGAGTTCAACAAGAACCCAACCCCGACCGCCAACGTCCGGGAGAGGATAGCGGAGGAGATCAACATGACCGAAAGGTCTGTTCAGATCTGGTTCCAGAACCGGTATGTTCCATCCGATATTTTCTGTGAGGTCCCGTGACTAGTATTGAAACTAACACGCGACAGACGCGCCAAGATTAAGCTTCTGGCAAAGAAGAGCCTCGAAACTGGTGAGGATATCGACTCGATTCCCGAGTCTATGCGAGCATACCTGGCCATGCAGGCCATGGAATCTGGTAAGGGCCTCGGTGGTCCTTACATGGGACGTACCGGGCTGCTACCTTACGGATCGATGATGTTGGGAGGCGAACAGGGTGGACAGGGGAAAGTCCGTAAGTATTGCCTTGCTTGGGGATGGTTGTGATGGTAAGAAAGAAACTTACAATTCTAGTGATACACCATTTGACTTGCCGATCTTTGAGCATTGGAAAGTGGACGCGTGTTGGTCAGAACACCATGGACCTCATCATTTTCTACTCTCCTGAGAAGTGTACTATGACCTACTATATCAACAACGACCAAGCAGGATATAAGATCGAGTACAACTTCAACGCAATCAAGAATATCTACCTCGAGAACCCTGAGGGCGACGCGACCAAGCTTGGTGGAATTGTCATCGAGTTAAACCGACCTCCCAACTTCTTCATGGACTCGTCCCCTAACTCCAACGGCTTTTTCCAATGCAACGACTTCACTGAGGATCAGCAGGCTACGCACTGTCTTGTTCACCACCTCGGGGGCAACCCCAAGGTTCTCAGCGGCCAGCTTGCCAAACTCGCATCCCTCGAATCCTTCACAAACCGACACAACCCGAACCCCTTCGACATGAACATGGGCCACGCGCTATCTGTTTCCGCTCCCGTATCTCCCACGAACCGCCCTGCTTCGCAACCTAACTTTGGTCCGCCGCACGTAGGCATGTACCAGGAGTCCCAATGGGGAATTAACCCGATGCATGCTGGTATGCGTGCTCCGGGCCACAAGCGCCAGCGCAGCAGATCGGTGCCTACGGCCGTCGACTTCTCCATGTTCCAGAACCCGATGCCGGCGTTTTACATCCAACACCCGGGTGACAACCAAGCCCAGCCGCATAGCCCCAACATCTACGCACCTGTCCCTCAGCAGCCTAACGGTATGAACAACGTCGGTCCTAACCTGCGTATCGACACTCAGGCTACGTACGGTATGGACCTGCGGCAGTACCCGCTCTCCGCGGCTACCACAGCCCCATCGGAATATTCGAGCCCGAACTTCTTCTCCCAAGGCCCCGAGAGCACGCCTCTTCCGGCTTCGAGCTTCAATACCCCTTACAGCCAAGCATTCCTCTCGCCGCTACCTCAAATCCCTCAGTCCGTGTCTCCGTTGTCCTACACTGGTCACGGCGACCCGGCTATCGTTGAACAATCACCTCCCCTCTCCATGCTTCAGCGACCTGCTTCCACCGATATCTACGGTATGGGTGAATCTGCTATTTCTGACGACGGACACGGCTTGAACGAGATGTACTCGAAACATACGATTAACATTCCGATGCACCCACACTCTCCCGCGTTCATGGAGGCTAACCAGGCCGATCTCGACATGAACCAACTTGTTCAGTTTGACACTGTGGACCCGTCGAGCTTGTCTCCCGAGAGCATTCAGCATCACCAATGATTTCGATATAATTCTGGTTGCGCGCTTTCGGATTCTTTCGATAGCCGCGGCGCTATTTAATGCGTGCATCATAGTCGCTGCGGTCGGTTTAGCTTTACTCTCCTACTTACGGCGTTGCGGAACCTTATACCTCTTGTCGCGTTTGTGGACTTCCATTTTCCTCAAAAACTCCTTTCTTCGCTCTGTTCTTCGGCATACGAGACTTGATCTGTTTCTTGTCCCATTTCATCGATTTCATCGGCCACAAAGCTCAGCATGACGACACTCTGCTTCGGCATCCGATTGTGCGTGTCTGGCACAGCTATCGTACCTTCTACATTATCACATCGCTACCTCTTTTTTTAACCTCTTTCCGTCCTCGGGGGAAAAGTTATAACCCATCTTCCAAATGGCCTTTGCCGTTTGCGCTAATACCGGAATTCGGGTCTAATCCAATTCATTTACAATCTGGTTTAAAATATTACAGCTTGTTCTTATCATTTATCTTTTCTACATTTTCACATTTACGATATAAGCGATGTCTTTTCTGGCTGCGGGGCGAACAAAAACAGATGAACATGGAAGAAGCCCAGGAGGCTTGGGTTCGCGGATAGTAATTTTTAAACAACGTCTGCCGGAGATCAGCGGTCAGAGCTGGTCTGCTGGATTTGTTGGGCGGTTGGCATGTACCAATTGCGAGAGTAATGATCATTATTGATACCTCGGGAACGGGCTGTCGAGGGCGAAACATAAAAAGCCTGGGTAGGCGGTATAACAAATATTTGATGGTATGAAATCTGCGGCGAAAGCCCTGACGCCATCCAGTGTTAAACTGCGCTATGTCAAGGTGGATTACTTGACTAGCCCTTGTAGCTCGATGAAGATGAAGAAGAAGAGATTCCCCTGTTTGCTGTCTTTTCCTTGTCACGACTTTACGGCGAGGATTATAATACATTGGAATATAGAACCATATATGCGAATCGAAATGTATTATCTTACGTGATTATCTGTGAAGTTGAAAGTGAAGTATTTGTGAATTTGTCTATTGACTTTCCACCGTCTTGGGTTTCTATTGACGTCAACCAAATACTGAATATTCAGCGTCGTATTGAAGTCTTTCAGGTTAGAACTCAATGAGACGGAATTCGGGGGACAGAATCTTGTTTAATAAGGTAGAAGTTGGACTGTAGGTGGACATAGATCCTCAGTAACCGAGGACTCTTGAAATTCTAGCGTCTATAAAATATGGCTAGGGTCTTTGTATTGCTAAAACAACAACTATCTTGCAATTGATAGGTATAACCTAGGGAGCTAGATCCTGGGCAAATTGGGGCTTCTATGGGCCTAAAAGTAATTCCTAAGACAATCATAAAAACGAAAGGCCCCGAATCTATTCTCATCGACTGCGCATAATCATAAGAACTAGACTGTTAGGTCAAGATTTTCTTTCTGCTTAGGACCTAGATGTGAAGTCGTTGAGAAGCTTAGGTAGAGATGTTTGAAAGGGTAGGGGGAAGAATTTACAGGGGAAACCTTCACTGTGGCTTACTGTTAGCGTCCACAACCTACCTGACAGGTACGCTGTGGCTAGGTCTAGATTGCAGGTCTCCCCTGTGAGCTCATAGGTAGCACTGAAACTAAAAATAAAAACACACCAAGACATGCCACAGGGCTGTGTTTGTGGTGAGCACTTCGTTGTGTGACAGCTCGGTCTCATGAATATGATAATCGAGACCCCTATTTTTCTCTGCTGCGTGAAGAGGGAGAATGACTAATATGCTAAGTCAGTCCTGATAACACGAGATATATACTCAGCTAGGTAGATTCGTTTTGACTTCTTTTCGGTGTCTGTTTAAGCAGGACTGTCTTTGAACTTCCTAGTTCGTGACTTCAGTTGTCAGGTGACATTATTTAGCTTCCTCCGGTATAGTTGCCGACAGGTAGCTAGCTCCCGTGGCTGGTTAATTGAATGTCTGGCTAGCGGCTAGAATGGTGTGAAGGGCTTAGATGGCATGGATCATGGTGAATAGGTCCGTTTCGTATTTCATGTAACATTACTATTGATTCGTGTATTGGCCGCACTTTTAGGCAGTAGCATTTCTTGTGTATAACCTCAACTTTGGGGCTGTTTAGAGAATAGGGGGTTTTGCCGATCTAGATTAGGATGCTGTTAGTTAGGTAGTTAGGGGCCAACTTCGTTCAGCATTCATCCGAGCAGATAGTTGAGACTTTAATCTCACTAATAAACGCCAGCTCTTATGAAACGATATATATGAAAATATGTACTATAAGTTGATTGTGTGTCATTGGGGCCAATATCTCAATAATGTGCCTCATCGTTATACCCCAGGCTGTCAGAGCGCATTATTGGGAGCGATGGATCACCGTGCCGCAAGCGTCTCGCTGGCAAAGCTTTCACATAGGACATGATATCACTTCTTGTAGTATAGATGGGCTGTTTGAGATATACGTTAGTCTCGAAATAGAATTCTAGCGATCCTATTGTTGTCTGGCTGGCCTTGTTGGATATCATTTTGACAAAGCTGAAGTGTGAATATGACTAGGTAGGTAGTAACCTCAATAACTACCTCAAGAATCTCAACTGAGACTCATAGTAGCATATACCAGTAGGTAGTTAGCAGCCATTAATGACATCTTTTTTCCGAGCTTCCAAGCTTGCCGGCGATATGGCAAGCTCTGGCATGGGTATCGGCATTAGTAACCGAATTTCCCTTGCATGATCGATAAACTTCTCACGCTAAATAAGTGTGCAGATATAGCGTGTAAGTGATACGAGCGTAAGAAAAAGCTGCCCATCGCGATCATGCCTCTCAATGAGTTGTCATCCTACGTACGTTGCGAGACTTTGGATTAAACCTTATATGTATTATAATAATGGATGTGTGTTACTCGGGAACAAATAGAGGGTGAGAGTTTAGGGTTGGAATGCACCGACCACTATCGGGTTTTGGGGGATTTGGGATTTGGGGATCGCCATAATCGTCATCGTTCAAGTGGTGTCTTACAAACATTTGATGTTGTTGGGGGTGGCGCAGTTAAATCTGACGTACGCCTCTAGGTACGATAGTTGTACAATGATGCCAATGCTTACAGCCTATCTGCGCTTTGCAAGCGATTGAATGTCATCTCAATTTAACAGAGTTGAAAATTAGAATATTCAATGTTGTTTCCTAGATGCCCTCTACCCTGTTGATATTGATTTCTGTCAAGTGTCAAAGTGTCAAGTGCTTACCTGCCCTGGTAATTATTGAGTTATACTCTGCAGTGTCAGAATGTTCCTACCTGTGCTAGTGTTTATGCCCCTGCAAGGATGGAACAAGCCTTTAGATCCATAACGGGAATAGATTAGCGATGGAAGGACCCATCCATTCGGGTTTTGTGGCTTTTTTTTCTCTTAACAGGTCCCGGCTTTTACAAGAAACTAAATTCTTTAGTTCCCTTTAGAGCTCTGCCAGCACTAATTTTTTTTACAGTGATTTTTTTTTCTTGCTCGGTTCGAAACCGCGGCAGTTCAAGTCGAAATAGTTCAATATTTCAACGAGAAAAAGAACCGAAAATGTGGAGGCATTGCGAATGCATCCAACTTAAACTGATCGTCAACTCCTTCTCAGCCGAAAGGGGCGCATGGAAGAGAACCACAGACATCGATCAGTCGGATTGAAGGTTTGAATTCTTTTTTTCTCTTTCGTTCATGCGTGCTATTGTAGATCCTGCTTCCTTGTTGGGCACCGCGGATCCGCGGGAAACCAGCCCTGGAGGCTATACGTACCTCTAAGCTGCTAGGTCCTAGATACCTGACGGCACCCCTAATAGGTCAACTGGCAACTTGGTGCTAAGAGTCTAAGACCTAAGACCCGAAGGATGTGGCCGAGCTGGTGGCAAGGTGGCTATCTTGGTAGCAGCCATTCAATAAGACCTGGATGCTTGGATGCTTGGATACTTGGAGAACCTTGCCCCAAGTTGAAAAGAGGCGTCACTGGTGTCGTTAGACTTTGCGGCTATGCTCTCGGCCGTCGAACGACTGCAAGTGCTGGCGCTGGTCAGTACTAGGTATTAATCATATTCCCCTCCTTCAATCACATCCAATGTTGACTATGATGACACATCTCGCTTTGTTTTCCCTTGTATTTGTATTCTTTTTTCTCTTTGGCTAATACAATCATCTTCCCCCAATCTTCTCCCCCTCCGCCTCCGTTTCAAGCGTATCGCGGTTTGCTGCGTTGCAGTGATGAAGTAAGGTACCTCATTAGGCTACTTCGTATTCTCTACTTCTATACCACCTGTATCCGGTTTTCTTGTCAAGCGACCCTACTGCACCCCCTCGCTTTTTAAGAGACAGAACCGCCTTTTTATCTGCAACCTGCAGTCTTGCCCACGTTTTCGGGCTTCGAATTTGCCTATTTCTAAACCTTTAAAGAATTTGCGACAAAATAGGTCAACGGGTCGAGTCCTTTGTATATAGCCGCCCAATCAGGACCTGCCGATGAGTCCACGATTCGAAGTCGTAAGCATTGCTTGGCTCTATTCTCGGCGGGACCCCCGCTGCTAAAACATCACCTGAATTATTGCCCGCCTGGTCTTGGCGAGCCTGGAACTGAGACTTCAAGTGCATGACACTCCCGCTTGGGATCATGTCGAACTACAATGACAATCCCGAGCGGGCTGAAACGTCGCGGCCGCTATATTCTCCTCTAGATTCCAATTATAGAAATCCTGACGTAGAAGCTGCTGAAGACAGACAATATCACAGCAGCTGGAGGCCTAGGCGAACAAACACTCACAATTCAGCGCAGCGCGTACGATTTTCTAACGATGTTCCCTACGACGAAGAACCCCGCGGAATAGACGCCGCAATCCACAACACCGTCGACCCGCAAATAAATCCTAATAACCCCTTCGGAGCTCAAACTTCATCGTCGAAATCGGCCGAGAACCGAGAAAGGCATGTAGAATACGACTTGGATAGAAGCATGGAAGGTGGAAAGTCGCGGGGCATATCTGACAAGGCCAGGATGGGCCAGGATATCGACGACAATGATCGTGAAACACCTTTTCGATTAGACAACTACCGTGCCTGGGTTAACCGGCAACGGAAACGAGCACTAGGACCGGGAGCTAGGTTCGAACAGCGTTTTAACGAACTATACCAAAAATTGATCATCGAGGGACTTCTGCGCCAAAAACCTCTGCCGCCGAGTCGTGATGGTCGACATATACCAATCAGCGCAGGCGCTGTCCGCGCTGTGCCTCTTATCGACGAAAGGAGCGGCGGACACTACGTCTCAAATTTCATACGCTCGAGTCGTTATACGAAATGGTCATTCCTCCCAAAGCAGCTCTACTTCCAATTTAGCAAGCTAGCCAACTTCTACTTTCTAATTATTGCTGTCCTGCAATTAATACCAGGACTGAGCACGACGGGATCATATACTACTCTTATACCTCTACTCATCTTCGTCTCTATCAGCATGGCGAAGGAAGGGTTTGATGATTATAGGAGATATGTCTTGGACAAGACAGAAAACTTGGCTCCTGCTTGGGTTCTCGACCCGGAGAGAACAGTCGAAAAGAACTGCAAGAAGAGCAAAAAAGAGCTATTTGGAATCGGAAGGAAATCCCAGAGTAAACGACCTGAGGAAGAGGGGATGACGGAGCTACAAGATGTCGGCGAACGCCAAAGAGACCCGATATGGTCTGCAATCCAATGGCAGGACCTTAGAGTCGGTGATATCATTAGATTGCAGAGAGACCACAGTGTGCCGGCGGATATCATAATTCTCCATGCAACTGGCCACAACGGAGTAGCATATATCGAGACCATGGCGCTTGACGGCGAAACAAATCTCAAGAGCAAGCAAGCCTGCTCGTTACTAGCTGGGCACTGCGATACCATCGAGAATTTAAGGCGATGTCGAGCGGAGGTCGTATGCGAAGATCCTAATGTGGACCTTTACAATTTTGAGGGCCGCGTAACTCTCGAGGGCGAAACCCGGCCGTTAACCACGAACGATGTTGTTTACCGAGGTTCGATATTACGAAATACCGATGAGCTGATTGGCCTGGTCATAAATACAGGCGAAGAATGCAAGATACGCATGAACGCTAATAGAAACGTCCGTGCGAAAGCCCCCAAAATTCAGGGCTTGCTCAATCGCATCGTCGTTCTTCTCGTTTTGGTCGTACTCACTCTCACTGTAGGGTGTATGGGTGGGTATTACATCTGGAAAAATGCTTACGAGAGACATGCTCCCTATTTGAAGGATGCCACTGTGCCATTTGCACATATCTGGTTTGGTTTCATCATCGCATTCAATACCTTGATTCCGCTGTCCTTGTACGTGAGTCTCGAAATCATTAAGGTCGGGCAGTTCTTCCTATTGGATGATGTGGAGATGTACGATCCCGAAACCGACACTCCTATGGTTGCCAACACTACCACCATCTTAGAAAATTTGGGTCAAGTCAATTACGTCTTCTCGGATAAAACTGGTACTTTGACGGAGAATAAGATGCGATTCAGGAAACTTAGCGTCGCGGGAATGGCTTGGTTGCATGATATGGACATTGAGCGCGACCGGCTAGAAAGCAAAGCACGGATATCCAGAAGAAATACTAAAGGTTTAGGAGGACAAGCCAACGACTCGACGGACACAAATGTTGTTCCCGAAAGAGATGAGCCAGTCGAGACGCCGTTGATCAGCAACCCGCCACAGTCCAACTTTCCTCGTATACCAAGAACTCGACTAGGAAATCCTCTGCCTATACCAAAGACGGAAGCCTTGTTGACTTATATCAGCCAGAATCCCGATACCGTTTTTTCGAGGAAAGCCCGCCAATTTCTCCTTTGCGTTGCATTATGTCACACATGTCTACCAGAGGTTAAAGAGAATGGTGAAATTGCTTTCCAAGCTGCATCACCAGACGAATTGGCACTAGTACAGGCTGCTCAAGATTTGGGCTATCTTCTGATTGACCGCCCAACGAATTCTATCAGGCTTCAATTCCAAAATAGGGAAGGACAGCTTATTACGGAGACGTACGAAGTGTTGGACGTTATCGAGTTTAGTAGCAAGCGGAAGCGAATGTCAATTCTTATACGTATGCCGGATGGCAAAATTTGCGTATTTTGCAAAGGCGCTGATAATGTCATGATCGCTCGCCTAAGAAATGCGCTCCTCGCCAAACAGAAAGCATCCGACGTGGTGCGAAGAGCTAGTAAAAGGAAGAGCGTGGAAGCTGAGAGAGCCATGAGTCGTTTAAGCGGCACATATAGCCCTAGGACCAGCATAAGCAAACGCAACAGCATATTCCGAAAAGGTAGCCGACGTAAATCTATAGAGGCGAATCGTCGATCGATGTCGGAGGACATTGACACATGGTTGACAAGGCGCGAAACGTTAGATATGGATGAGATGGTAACCTACGACGAAGACTACAATACGCCACGACAGTCAATCGCCCTATCGCCTGTGTTGCTTGCCGGTAGCACAGAATTTTACGACGGAATAGTGGACGAATATATGGCCGCGGATGATGGCGCCATCTTTGAGCGATGCTTCCAACATATTGGAGAATTTGCTTCGGAAGGGTTGAGAACTCTTCTTTTCGCTTACCGTTATATAAGCGACGGAGAGTACGAGCAATGGAAGGAGGTCTATCGAGCCGCCACCACGAGCTTGGTTGATAGGCAAACTCGAATTGAAGAGGCAGCAGAATTAATTGAGAGAGATTTCGATCTTGCTGGTGCTTCCGCCATCGAAGACAAGCTTCAACAAGGTGTACCTGAAACAATCGAAAAGCTTCGAAGAGCAAATATCAAGGTGTGGATGCTTACTGGAGATAAACGTGAGACGGCGATCAACATCGCGCACTCTGCAAGATTGGCTAAGCCATTTTCTGAACTATACATCCTCGACGCCACTACAGACGATTTGCAAGAGAAGATAACATCCACTCTAATTGATGTCGGTCGTGGCATGATAGCTCATTCAGTCCTTGTCGTCGACGGCCATACTTTGGGCGTACTCGAAAAAGATGACTCCTTGAAGATTATGTTTTACGATCTTGCTGTCCGCATGGATTCCGTCATCTGTTGCCGAGCATCGCCATCTCAAAAAGCAGGCTTAGTACAGGCTATTCGTGACACGGTCCCGTCCTCGTTAACACTAGCTATCGGTGACGGATCAAATGATATCGCCATGATTCAAGCGTCTCACGTCGGCATAGGCATATCTGGCCGTGAAGGTCTCCAGGCTGCCCGTGTTGCCGATTATTCTATCGCCCAATTTAGATTCCTCCAAAAACTTCTCCTTGTCCACGGTCGCTGGATGTATCTGCGGACTGGTAAATACATCCTCGCAACGTTCTGGAAAGAATTGGTCTTCTATATTATTCAAGCTCAATATCAACATTTCAACGGCTACACCGGCACGTCTATTTACGAGTCGTGGAGTTTGACGGTATTTAACGCGCTCTTCACTTCCTTGCCAGTAATTCTGCTCGGAATTTTCGAAAAGGACCTCAAGGCGGAGACCTTGCTCGCCGTCCCCGAGCTCTACTCGTTCGGTCAACGGAGCGAGGCCTTCAATTTCAAGAAGTACCTGGTTTGGATGTTGTCGGGCGCGGTTGACACGGTCATTATATTCATGATGGTCTGGGGCTTCTTCAAGGATATCCTGTTCACCGAAAATAATTCGCTATTCCCTCTTGGACAATTGGCATTCACAGTTGCGGTGATACTTATCAATGTCAAGATCTTGTAAGTTATTACTCATGATTGCCCACTCTAATTTTTGATCCGTCTTCTAACTAAATATTTTTTTAGAATACTGGAATGCCACCACAAGACGGCAATTACCTTCGGCGGATTTGCCATCTCTATCATAGGGTGGTTTGTATGGAACTTTTTCATAGGTGCTATCTACCCGCTCAGGTTTGGAATATACGTCGTGCGCGGCTCTTTCGTGCACGAATTCGGGAACAAACTAGGCTGGTGGGCTACTGCAGGGGCTACGATCGCGGCCGTAGTCGCACTTGAACTAGGTCTTACAGCTCTGCAACGAATATACTTCCCACGGGACCAGCATCTATGGCAGGAGATCGAACGCGAGGGCGGCGTCAAGGAGGTCCTTAGGGACCATGCCGCCGAAGAGGGACGTGCGGCACCTCCTTCGAGAGGAACCGATCAGGGAGATGCCGAGGATGGACTAGAGCCTCAAAGGTCTCTAAGTCCTGTCCTTAGCGAAGGATCGGGAGGAAACACTTACCAGGAAATGTATATACCACCAAGCTCAACGCAGCGGGGTCATGGAGTTGGCGCGCGGGGCTCGATGATACATAAGGGGTTACGAATACAGACGGCGTGATGAGGTGAGGGAATGGGTGAGAGATTATGGTTACCAGGTTAAGGTCAACGAGATGACGTTTTCTTGCCGGCTTTCTATCAAGTTGGTATTTTGGAATGGATAAACCGGCGTTTGGGGAGATGAACATCTTTACTAGCATTACGAAGCATATAGCATATGATGTACAAGCCAATGTTCCTTGGTTCGGAACGGCAAGCGGAAGAGCAAGCGAAGGTGGAATCTTTTTTCCTCAATTTTTTTTGTTTAGGCTTAGAGAACTATAGATACCCCTGACGCAATATAGAGTAGCTTGCATGTATCGAATTTAACGGCTTACTTGATACTTACCTGGTCGTGGTTTCAGACGTGATTGAGTATATCGTGTTCTCGTTACGGTGGACAGATTTCTTTTAGACGGTTGGATAACGTGTGTTATATCTACCCGGCTATATCAACAAACTGACGTGCTGAGATGGGTCATCTGGTGAAGCTAATGGTTAGTGTGTCTTGTGGTACGAGATAGCTGCTATGATGGTTAGAACTAAGTCACGGACCGAGCCGAATGATATCATGTTTGAGGAGGTATATATTATGCCTTATAGCTTTAGATTGCGCTCTCACGTTTAGCGAAATATCGAATATCTAAAGCTCAAATTTGAGCAAATAGGTGTTGATAATTACTAGAGGCTAAAATGTAACTTTGTGATCTTGTCATCGGATGTAGTTGCCAGCTGTTGCGGGTCCCTCCAATGCTGAACAGGTCAGAGCGCGCACCTTTCCCCAGTTAAGCTCGTGGGTCTATCACGTATTCCAAGCGGAGAGGAAAGCTGGTCGTTTCACTTGGTGACAGGGGTTCGTCGAGGGTAGCATCGCGTTATTAACTTGCAGCTGTTGGTAAAATACACCCTCATCTTCAACCTTTAACATTACCAATGGACTTTGTTTCGCCCCCATCGTACCCCAAGCAGGGTCGGAATCAATATGCATGAAATATCAAATATCGCGAAAGACGGAATATGACTTTCCAGCGGGGCTCGAGCTCCCAGGCCCTTGTCACGCAGACAGGAAGATTGAAAACGCGGCATTTGAAGGTGCAACAACAGCCCACAATAGACGAAAAACGTGCCGTGAAGGTGACCAGGTTGGTGGACTGGGAAGATCTACGTAAGTATTCTTTGATCATGTTTATGATCGGACTTGGCTCGTTGACTTTTCGCAAAGCCCCCTGGAAGCAGTACGTAGCCTAGGTCCCTAACTCCCTACCTATCCGGGTACTTGGGAACCAACTGTGAAGGATATTGTGCTCATACGTAGGGTTAATCAGGCGAGGAAGCGAACATTTGAGGACCGGATATCGACCTGAGTGTCCTTCGTTATGGTCATGCCTTCGCAGCTGGTCATATGTCCATAATGAGACAGGTAAGATTGAGATATTCACAAACAGGGGATATCTACTGACCGACAATAGTCAACATCTTCTCTCATATCGTTGGAGCACTTATCTTCTTAGCCTTACCGCTATATGTCTTCGGAACCGAGGTTCCGCCGCGATATAAAATTGCGACTACAACCGATATCGTGGTCTGCAGCATCTATTTCCTGGGAGTCGGTATCTGTTTCACCTTTTCGACCATGTAAGTTTATGTAGACGACGCTACTTACCCTCAAAGTACACAGTGCCTGATCGATGTATAGTTTTCATACCTTCATGTGCCACAGCGAAGCAGTATATGAGCTTGGAGTCAAGCTTGACTATCAGGGGATTCTATTATTGATGTGGGGAGCAAACGTGCCTCTCATTTACTATAGTATACCTTGTGATTCCAATGGCCAGATGACGTACTGGACTTTGAATACTATCCTAGCTGCAGCATGTTCGATTGCTACCTTCCATCCTTTGATTGGCGGTCCTCATCTTGGACACGTGAGGGCAGTTCTATTCGCTACCTTTGGATTTTGTTCTGTCATTGCCCCTAACCTAATCGGAGTCATGAGGTATGGGTTTGAGGAGCAGAGCCAGAGAGTTGGATTAGCTTGGATAGGGGTGACCGCTCTGTGTAACGGTACAGGCGTGGTAGCATATGGTTTGAAGGTTGGTGTTTTATCTCGTGAACGATAAGGCCTAGTTGCTGACATATTCTTAGTTCCCTGAAAGATGGTATCCTCGAGTATTTAATCTGTTTGGTGCTAGCCATCAAGTGATGCATATCATGGTAGTATTTGCTGCCCTTACATACACGAAGGCCATGTTGCAAGCCTTCGATTTCCATCACCAACATACCACATCGTGTATGAGGCAGATACATACTTGAAAATTTTTACTTTAAAGCTATCTCGGGTTTTCAAATTCTCCAGCGCTTATGACCCAATTCATGATGCTAATCTGAAGTCTAGCCTCTTGTTACCAGCATCTTGATGGTCGGAGAGATAGACTAACTTCTCCTCAGAAGTCATGGCATTCCACGTGCGATCCCTCTCGCGATTGCGCCAAACGTAATACGTCTTCGCCAGTATATAGAGCACTAGGTTCAACCCCACTATTCCAAGCAAGATGCTATTCCCCCTCCTATATAGGGGAGCGTCATCGGAGCGGTAAATGTTGGACGAAATAATCACCCCCGCTTGTAGAAACATGTTGTAAAGCGCGGCGCCTACGGCTCGAGACCTGACCGTGTTTGAATTGCGTGAGATCCAGCCTACTTGAACCGGATGACCTGTTTTTATCAGTCGCCCCCCTTTATCAAATTTCCATATGACATCGTTACTCACCGAGTGGGGCCGCTATCAATAAAGAGATTATCCCCCACGTCAACCATTTCGACGCCTTTGTTGTATCTACGACTCTCAAATATATCAAAAATGGGAGACACCAAAACTGGAAGATTGATGCACACGCTGCAAGTTGACCGGTGTACTCTGCGAGGGTGGCTAGAGCTATCATATTGATGACTGGGATACATATCAGTGAATCGGAAGTTTTGGGAGAAAGAAGGATGTCACACTTTTCAGAACTAAGTATGGGATTGACAATAGGTTGGTCTGAAATGTGTCGAAACCTAGGCCTCTTAAGGATAGACTGAGGTATTGTTGTGGTGAAAAAGTTGGAATATTGAACGTTAATCCGATCGCGTAAAGGGGCCTTGAATGGTATTAGTACCTTCTCGTGGTTAAGGGGTGTGCAGAATTACCAAAGATCAATATCAGTCAAGCTCTTCCATAGCAACTTTGGAGTTATAGGTTGTCGGTTATGCATCGTCCCTTTGCTCGGATCATCTCTGATTATCCTGTTTACCATAATTATCTCCTCGCTTGTGTGAATTAGTAACTACTGCATGCTAGTCGAATAGGGGTAAAAGTGTCATACCGTTCAGTAAACCAGCCATTCTTTCCACGAGACCAACTTGCTGTTTCTGTCGGACCTGGAGGCATCATAATGAAGGATAAGAGCCCAATTGTTCCGGTAATAAGTCCCTAAACGTTTAGTTATGTCGTCATCTGTTAGTAGCGATTCTTACCTCTATCAGAAAAAGCCAACGCCAACCCGAGCGACCCTCAACTCCTCGCATGTGAAGGATTCCGAATGCCACAATCGCCGCGACTATGTCAGCAATAAACATACCAGTCCAGAAAAACCCCAGTCGAATTGTCAGTTCGTGATGCTTGTAGAAATACGAAAGATATAGCACGCACTAGTCAAAGGGGACCTTAGAACTGAGCAAAATGGCCGGGGGCGAATTTGGCGTACCTCTGGGATGAACCCCCCCTGAAGGAAAGCTAGTAAGGCACGACAGACAAGAAAAGATGAACGGCTGCTGAGTGCGAATTGCGACGCAGAAACTATCGAGAAGAGAACGATTTGGGAAGGGATCCATCGATCAGGTCCAAGCCACTTTGCCAATAATTGAGCTGGGAATTCGCCGGCCAGGAAACATAAAGCGTAGATCGTGTTTCCGAGGTTGTAATCTTCATTATATCAGCATCGATACCCTCCAGGTCTATCAAACTGAATGAAAATACCGTCTGTAGTCATATGCATGTCTTCGAGAAAGTTGTCTGTCAGAGATTGAGCAAGATTCGCTCTATCTAGCTCCATAGCGGTAAACATAATGGCTGTCCAAGCCATGATACGCCAATCGACTTTCCACACGACCTTGCTCTCCTCCGCCCAAGTCCATCGGGCCTTCGGATCGAACCTATGGAGGTTTTCCCTACATCGCATTAACGAATGTCTAGTCGGCTTCTCCCAATATTAGGCTCACCAGTCTTCACGGGGCTTATACTGCGATGCGATGTCCGGATTGTCGTACACACTGGGCTACTCAGTATTAGGGTTACATCGAAATTGTTTATAATAACGTATTCAAAGTCTTACCTGTGTTGCAATATCGTTCAGATTATGCTGTTTTGACCTCTGAAACCAAAGTCGCTTATGTGTTTCCAATGTTCCTAGCGGAGGAACTACATCAGCAATTCTCTCTTCACTAGGACCAAGCTCAGCACCATCCGCTATGACCGATTTCTCAGATATTTCTATTGGTATGACGGTTGCCATGGTGAATGTAGTGATGCTGGAGCTTTGGAAGTACAAAGGTCTTCCTGAAGTACTAGGTAGGTTTATTACTTCAAAAGCCTCTCTATGACCGGTGAACTGATACATACCACCACTGCAACGTATCAGCAGCCAGCTCGTCATCAATGGCGATGCGGGGTAAGACTCGGCAGAAATATGGATGACTTCAGAAAACTGCGCCGTATTTAACCCGTAAATATTCATAAGGTGAAATGAGGGGGTCATTTTATATAAGCCGCTCACTACCTTACTTTATTGTTCAGTGTATGACTAAATATCGATGAACAGACATCCTCTTGTTTTTATCTAAACGGTACCTATCACAAACCTAGTTTTTAAAAGGAGATTCTTCTCAGTTATGAGTACTTGATTTCCTACCAGATATAATTCTTTAGGGGGCTTAATACAGGACCTCCTTCGTTGGATCAATTACACCATGTGGATTCTATACTATACTATTATCTTAGCATCACTTTGTCACTCATTCTTTGCGTATGATCCGATATTTGGTCCTATCAACCAAAAACCTCTCAAAAATGCACACAGCGGAATAAATCGAGAACGGCAACAGCCTAATATCGTGTTCATTCTCACCGACGATCAAGATCTTCATATGAACTCCCTTGACTACATGCCATTTGTACGGAGACATTTAATTGACCAAGGGACTTTATTCAAGAGACATTTCTGTACGACTGCTCTATGTTGTCCCTCCCGTGTGACCCTATGGACTGGTAAAGCAGCTCATAACACAAACGTTACTAATGTAACTCCGCCTTACGGTATGTGATGAGATAAAAACCAAGGATATATATTATCTATTGCTGACCAGATTCGTAGGGGGTTATCCGAAGTTCGTTAGTCAGGGACTAAACGAGAAGTACCTCCCGGTCTGGTTACAAGAGTCTGGGTACAATACGTACTACACTGGAAAATTATTCAATGCGCACTCCGTCGATAATTACAACTCGCCGTACGCGGGTGGCTGGACTGCTTCAGTAAGCTGTACTGATACATAATCATTCAATTTCTAATTCTTATAGGACTTTCTTCTTGACCCATTCACATATTCATATATGAATAGTACATATCAACGAAATCAAGATCCACCAGTGAGCTATGAGGGAAAACATAGTGTTGATGTGCTCGCAGAGAAAGCATGGCGGTTCTTAGATGAAGCGCACCAAGCTGGAAAGCCGTTCTTCCTCGGAGTTGCCCCTGTCTCGCCACATGCGAATCTGTGGTCCCCAGCGTTCAGGGATGGTAACCATAGCGACTTGGAAGATATTGACTTTTCACCACCTGTGCCAACTGAGAGACATGCCAACCTCTTCGAAGGTGTCAAAGTTCCACGCACAGCCAATTTTAACCCAGAGAAACCATCGGGTGCTAGCTGGATTCGGAAATTGCCTAAGCAGACTCAAGAAACTGTGGATTATAATGATTACTTTTATGTGCAACGACTCCGAACTCTCCAGAGCGTTGATGAGGTCGTGGATTCCCTTGTAAATCACCTTCATGATCTAGAACTTCTAGATAACACGTATATTATATATACTACCGACAATGGCTATCATATCGGTCAGCATCGGATGCAACCCGCGAAGCAGTGTAGCTTTGAGGAGGATATCAACATCCCACTCATCATCAGGGGCCCGGGTGTTCCCAAGAAGTCCACCAGCGACATTGTGACCACTCATACCGACCTTGCGCCTACCTTACTAGAAATAGCAGGTATTCCTTTGAGGAATGACTTTGACGGGCTTCCAATACCACTAACGGAAGATGGCTTATCCCAGGCTGAAGAAACAGGTCACGAGCATGTCACAGTAGAGCACTGGGGATTCGCATCCAACGAGGGCCAGGTACTCGAGTCTTATCCAAGACTACACACAAATAATACCTATAAAGCTCTTCGCGTCATCAGTCAGACATACAACTTACACTATCAGGTGTGGTGTAACGGGGATCACGAATTACATGACCTGACGACGGATCCGGGGCAAATGGTGAATCTCCTCCATCCAGAGGAGGAAGCTCCGGAGACTCTTGCTGGCGCACCCCTCGATAAGGTTGTCGCTAGGTTGGACTCTTTACTCTTTGTCCTCAAGTCGTGTAAAGCAGATACTTGCATCCATCCTTGGCAAGCACTCCACCCAGCTGGTAATGTCGCGAGTCTGAGAGATGCGCTCTCTCCTCGTTTTGATTCTTTTTATGAAGATGAATTAAGAAGAGTTGAGTTTGATAGGTGTGAGATGGGCTTCATACTCGATGCTGAGGGACCGCAGTTCGGACACGATAGCCTTCTCTCTGTTTTTGATCCTAAATGGCATGAATGGACGTAGGTTTACTTACATTGCAACATCATCGACCCCAAGAATAGGGTATGTATTGGATTTCATGTTACAAGATATTCTATGATCATGATCTCTAAAGAGTCTAAAGTAGATAGCAGGAATGGCAAGCCTACCTACTTACCTACTAGGTACCTATCTTAATTATACAGAAACTCAAGTGATAGCATACCTATTGGTGACTCGCCAAATGACTTACACCATACTTCCCCAAGATATTTCATGATGGCATCACTCTCATTTAGTCCTCTTCAACCCATTTCGGTGTCCGTCGATAGGAGTTTCGAACGGTTGAATTATATTTAAAATTCCAAGATTCCTCCTTTCTAGCTCTAAATAATTTGTCGCTACAGCACTCTCTACTTCGGGCATCTATCCAACGATATAGATCGTCGTCCTTCGCAATATGAAAGGTAGAGGGAAAGATCGCGTTTATTCTCATTTCGGGTCTGGGGATACATTCTTCGGATACGATAAGGACTATGATGCGGGAGCTGGCACAGTGGAATCGACGTCTTCGAGCTCACGGTCTCGAAATCATGCTGCATCGCCGAGTCCAGCCCGGAGTTCAGGGCGACATGAATAATTTATCGATCCCTCGACGCTATTTAGAAGTACCAAACAGATACCTCTGAGCAGCCTCTCACGGGCCTCACCCCCAAGGGCCCTCCCAACTCCACCAAGAACTTCCAACACAGCTAGGGAACACCGTCATCCCGGGCTAAGTCTGAAACCGTTAAAAGAACCCTGCCCTGAATGTGGTAAGGAGATTTACTCGGAAACACTACAAAGACATATCAGCCGGGTACACAGCGAACCAAAAGGGGCTCGGACAAAAGGCATATCTAGATTTCCATTCCTTGGAAGGACTTTCGAATGTGATAAGTGTGAAGCGTCGTTCGCGGATTATAAGCGTCTTAGGAACCACAAGAACAGGATTCACAATCCAAACTCGTCGTACCAAAAATTGATGCGTCATGTTGAAGGGGGATTGCCATGTTCGCAGCAGGGCTGTGCTCAACGTTTTGATAATCAAGATCGGATGAATCAGCACCTAAGGAGATACCACAAGATCAGTGTATTAGGATCTTCTCAGGCCTGAGAAAGTTGGCCATTCTTAGGAAACGACTAGGAGATGCTTGTACACTATGGGTTTTACCAAATTGACATAAAGATGAGGTAGTTATGGAATTCTCTCTTTACTTTAGGTAGTATAATATGGATATATTTTTTGGATGTTGCGCGTACCTAGACCATGGTAGTAGCTAATGTCAGTAATAACCCTAACTTGTCGCAATTTGCATGCCACCTATTTAGCTCCTGTCCATGATCTGAGTTAGGAGGACACGAGCGCGCTTCTATCAGGTCGCCGAATCTCCGTATCAACTTGGGCGGACCGCGACGGTAAATCTTTCGAGCTGCTTCCCACTCATCCCGTGTCCTAGCATTCCAGAGCGATCCAGGGGAGGGAAGTTGAAGAGTGCGACAGTTGCTGATGCTGGGACACATAACCCCAAACTTTAGATCTATCACTCGACTCAGGAGAAACCAAGTAATAGTACACCTAGATTCAGGTTAGAATGAAAGATAACACGTAGTGAAAGAGGGGATGGGTCTCCTACCTCCGTTGTATCTCAGCAGCAACCCAATCCTCCCAGGTCAAATGAGGATCATCTATATTATCCTGAGGAAACCACACGTTATTGTCTGAATCGAAAGCTCTTTTGCCATAAAGCTGACTGTGTTAGTAAGATTGTAACCGGAATATCCAGAAACCTCAACTCACCTCAAATGTCATAAGCATCTGAAGAGTTATCTCCGGGATCTTGTTCGTAGAGATGTCGTCCAGAGCGAACATTATCATATAGATTATCTGTGCTTGCATGCCTGACACCAACTCCTTGAGGGACAAGTTTTGAAGATCCCGAAGTAGCTGCCGATTTTCCGAGTCGATAATCGACCAAAACGAATCCGTTCCAAGAGACTTTCGATCGGCGTAGAGACTTGCAACCTTTGAGCACCGGACAAGGTTTTGAGGAGGCTCAGGCGCATACCAGTACCCATGATTGAACCAGGAAAATGTCTCTCTGCTGATCATCGTAAATGGAAGTCCTCGGAAAGATTCTAGGATGAACTTGGCACTCTGCTGAGCAACAGGATCGGCGCGAAGAGCGACGATTGATCGAGGTGACGTAGGGGGTAAATCAGGCAAGTTGGTCGAAGAGCCGAAATGGGGCATGTCAAGAAAATGCTCCAAGGGAGAATACGGCACCTCCATAACGAACCCAAGGCTGTCTGTCGGGCTTGGTAACCCGCCATGTTGATTCTTATTTTTGGTGACGAGAGCAGATGCAGGCCTTTCATAGATACAACGGAGGCCTTTTAACTTGCACCGTGAGCACTCAGATTCAAAACTACACTTAGCCTTGGCAGAGTGACACTCCTTGCAAGAGCGAGGTCGCTTTCTAGGACGGTCTCGCGTGCGCCGACAATATGCAACATGCCTCTTGTAAGCAGATTCTAAGAAACATGGTCAATGAGTGCCCGCTGAGGTCCCGAGTCGGTGGAAGGTACTAGCTAACCTGTTGCGATGGGTTTGCTACATAAATTACAGAATTGTATCACATCTGGGGTCATTGTGTCGACGGACATTTTGAGGATTACTTGAAAGAAATAAGTTTTCTTTTTCAAGTTGGTTTCCTTGGACTTCAAGGCTGTAATTGTTAATTTGTAAGCATCCCTTCCCTTAGCGGGACCCACTTTTACCGAGATACCCCACGATAATTTGGACTTGGACTAAAAGCGACGACGATGAACAAGAAAGATTTACCTAGAAAAGGCTGGAGAAAGTGATAAAATTTTTCAAAATAAAATGATTTTGATTCATACGTTCTAAAGCCAAATTAAAATAACCTACCAAGTGAATGAATTCAGTTGAATTTTTGTTGTTATTATAAATCCAGATTACTCATAACTTGCTTATTTGCCTCATGGTGTGTACTGTCATCAAGCTTTGGAGTAATATCGGCGGATATAAGGACTTAATGTGTGTATGTTGGAAGAAATCTTTGCTGAGCAGCTGAACGGTTAGAGCAGTCTTCGCTCTGGGCATCTTTCTCAATTGACCAACTATGAAAGAGAGATTAGGGTTCTTAGTGTAGACATAATTATCCTCGAATAATATGATGCCAGGCCTCCCCATCAAGAGAAAAAGGGATGATAGATCAATAATGAACCTAGAGAACTATTAGAGAATAAATGATGTTGTATTGCTGAAGTTTTAACAAACTCCATTCTAGAACAAGTGGCTTTCTTACTTAAGCATTTGGTTATGTAATCACTCTTGCGGATACCTATCGGAATCAGTACTTTCTTTTTCCCATAAAAAGAAAAGGGGGCGGGGTAGCAAAAATAGGGGTAAGTACACAAGTGACTTGGGCTGTTTGCGTGACCACAAAACCCGAATCCAACACATTGTTTGGGCAATTAACAGTGATTACGTACAAATGAAAGGGCAAAAAGACAACACAATCAATCGACTCAGTCCTATATCACTTTCTTTATTATTGACCACGTCTGGTGGTACATGACGTATTCTATTTCAGCCTCATTCGTCGGCATTGGCCCTGTCAAAGCTTTCTAATGGCTTGGCGAACAGATCCACGATGCATTAGCGTCTGCGAACTTGCGGTCTACCATATCACGCATAGCACCCAACCGCTCAGAAACAAGAAAATAAAGGAATTGGTACCCCATCACACGTTGACGTGTAGTCACACCTAAATATCGTAGACGCAAGCATGCAGAGCCGTTATCCGGTCTAGACCTAGGTATACAGGTGGCTAAGTAATTGTAGGTATATTTATTAAGACTTCTCTGTCTCTGTCTCACCGTGACCGAATACCTATCGTCCTCCGAGGTTTTCCATCAAATCCAAAAGCAACTTGTTGTTTTCTTTTAGGAAAAATCCGAGTCAATCCGAGTCTTTCTACTATTCATCAATAACCACCAATAGTAAACGTCAGCAATCATGGCTCGATCCGACCCGCGTTTCGCGAGCCCTCCCTTCTTCCTTTTCAGCAATGTGCTGATCTGGGTTTCGGCTGTCATAGTTATGGGCATCTTGTCCTACTTTATATCTCTGAGCAACTATGTCTCCGGCCGCATAATCTACGAGGAAGTTATTGTGAGTTCTTGATTACTTATCTGACTATAACCACAAGAGCAATGCCCGCTAATAAGTAAATCCTTGTAGTCTGTTCTCACCGTAGCCTTTTTCCTGATTTCGTTCATCCTCGGCACGTATCCGGGGTATATCCTTCTATTCAACATCATTTTCTCTTACCTCTGGCTTGTTTCGGTTGTCTTTACCGCGCTGGACTGGAGCTACGAATACGCGGGCGCTCTCAACCACACCGTCGAGGCTTTCAGCTTTATTGCCTTGTAAGTCTAATCTGCTTGTATTGGCTGAGGTTTTCACTGACTCTCATTAGCTTCTTCTTGCTCTTTAACGTTATCTCCGATTGGCACCGCGGCTACGGAGGCCACATTCGCAGCACCTCTGCTGTCTAAGGATCCGATGTTATGAATTCGCACACGATGAACGCTCGCTTATGATAATATTGCAAGGCAAGCTGGGTTAATATGATTAATGATATACGAAAATAGTACGACTTAGTTAAGAACCAAAGTTGCATGCCAATTTAATGAAACCAGTAGCATGCATAATTCTACGCGTTCCATGGCCAGGTAAAGACTATCTTCGCTGTGACAAAATCCGTGATAAGATCATCCTATTGAAGTGACATTAAAAAGCATATTCGAGTACTCAGGGGCAGTAGAGAAGCTGTTATAGATCTTTCACGAGAATCTCAACCAAAAATTTAGCGGGAGTCCTGCACAGTGCGTGAAGTGTATCGATTTCATCGCTAAGTCGGGTGAAATAGTGATATAATTACTAAGGTTTAGTGGTCAGCCACTATCCCCTTAGGTATTATAGCCACTAAAGAACGGTACCTACATAACAGTGCGAGAGTTTTTCAAGTTACAATTACTCATGATGGATTCTAGGTATTTTAAAATTGAATTGCGATTCTTTTCTTATTTTCAAGAATAGTAGATATCAATGATATATTCCAATACCAACCTACCTAAGACATGTCTATATGTCGAAAAGCTCATAGTGGTTTCATATTTCGAGCTGCAAGATGCTCTCTGTAAGATCTCAGTGGCGAAGTCGGCGTTAACATACCTCGGCGGTCAAGCCCAGGACTAGATACCGCTTCCTTCGTGCAACCCTCGTTACATAGGGTAAGATTCCGCGGTCGTTGCAAATTTTGAGTCCGGGAGCTTTTGATATGAGGTTTTCTGGCACTTGAAGTTTTATGAATGATACCGACGTCGTTAGTATCTTCGGCAAGGAAATAATCTGGGGACTGAAGTATCTTAGTGGCTGAGGAACCATGATGGCAGATATCTGGCCAAACGCCCCCTTTTCTCTTGCTATCTCGGACCTTGTGGTCCATTTTCTTCGCATAGAAAGTACCTTGTTCAGATGCAGCGCGGTCTAGGGCGTTTAATGGAGGTACATTGACAGCATTCACGTACGCGATATGAGCCTCCGGATATCTCCTCATGGCATTTAATACGTGTCCTTGAACAAGGTAGCATCTTGCGAGAGGGGGAGACTCGCAAGCGTCCGGATATCTAGCTAGATTTACCGCCTCATCAATGGCAGCGAAAGCGTCATCTAAGTCGAAGAGGCAGGATTTCGACTTGTACCTGTCGAGTAGCTCTAAACTACGACGGATCAGGTTGTTTACGTGCTTCGTGTTGTCGGCCACTTCTTTTTCAGTGAGCCTGAAGGAAGGGAATGATATGTCAGGCCCAGCCATGGTTTCCAATAAATGAGAAGTAGAAAAATCAGTATAAAATATCGCAGCGTTTAATATCTGATATGTCTAAGGTTCCTAGTATATATCATGACAATGGCATTGTCTTAAATTCTAAATTTTTCTATTGTTCTAGTCTTTGCTTAAGAGTAGTCTTATGACAATCAGCTTTCGGCCCATAGCTAGGAGAAGGTGAAGTGTAATACAATAGGTGAAAGAACTATAGAAATGAATAAGCCACTTTGTCCTTGTTTGGGTCCTATTCTTTGTTAGTATTTTACCCCTGAGAGCTTTCTTAAACGTTCACGCTGAGTCAATGTTACTGTTACGAACCTATACCTGGGTACTCAGGTATACGGGTGCTTCGTGGGTTTCCTTGTTTGTTAGCAGTACTCGTAGAGATCAGATCAAAGTTAAGTCTGTTCGTAAGAGAGGCTTGGAGTCCTCTCCCTATTAGTTCGATGCGGTTGAAGTAATAGACTTAGATTGATAGCTAAAGAGCTAAATGAATGACTAGATACATAGGAGCCTGCCATGTTTATATAGATATCCTTCCTTCCTTTTGTAAGGCTTCAAAACTGAGGATCAGGTTTTGAGCTTTAAGTTCCAGAGCTGAGGATCAGGTCTTGAGCTGTCAGCTCTGGAGCTGGGGATCAGGTTCTTGGCGTTTAGCTTCGTGACATCACGTGTGCAGCACGTGATCGTGATCTTTTAATATCGGAGTGTTTTCTGGAATGTGACAGTTACCTATATCCTATGGGAGTGAGATTCAAGTAAGACCGAGCAGCTCGTAGTAATTCACTCATCGTCATTAGTACCAAGCGCCAAGACCCTGCGTGCTTTTTACCATGATGTCTCAAATATATTTTCATTGGCTGGGATCTAGCCCTCAAAATATTTCCAAGTTATCATATTCATACCACAAGTTGGATGATCCGCCTTAGCCGTGAGAAAGAAGACTGATCAGACTGATACATCCGATGCCAAGTCGAATTAATACCAAAGCCATACGCAATGTCTAAGGTTTGTATGATCTAGGACACGGTTTCCGCGACCCTGATCCGAATGCCAAGATGCACGTCATATCTTCGTACGCACAGTAGATATGGACGCGAAGAATTGCCAAGTCGGGGCGCGTGGTTGGGGAATCATAAACGTCTGACTGCGTATGACGGATCGGTCCGCATAATCAGTTTGCTCCCCTCATTAGTACCTTTTTTCATGGTAAGCTCCCTGCCTCGGCCGAGGAGTACTCTAGCCCCGTGGGAACCCCGTATAATACAGCTTAATAAAATAACTCCGCGCTCCGTAACATTCTTGAACTACGTAGGTCTTAGATAACAGCTGGGGCGACACTCGTATAAGTGGTAAGACGCCACGTGCGGCTTTTATAAGTCTAGACTGTACATACCTCTGATACAGGTATATAATAGATAGTAATCTGATCTACAACCTGAATTCTAGACCTTTTCATGAACGACGTTTTTTAAGTAAATGAAAGTTTAGAAAGTTTTACCTAGGAAGCTAGGTGAATCGCGCTCTGATGGGTGACCAAATGACAGTTACTGCGCTCGCAGATATTATCAGGAAGCAGGCAGAAATCCTCGAGACTAGCCTACCACGGCATGCTTACACCGATTATCATGGCGATAAAAGCCTCAATATCGCGAGGTCAAAACTTCTCGAGGCTTGCGATAAGCTAAACCATCTCGTTACCGGTCCTATAGAATGGTGAGTACGAACCCGAATATCTCACCTTGAATGATTTCAATGTTTTTAATAAATATAATACCGTATGTGGAATAATGTGGCTGATTCTTCCGCAGTACGTCATTTCTTCATAACACCCAACCCCGCTCATCTATGCGAACTCCCTGTACGGGGTGAACGAATAAGTAAAGCAATAGTTGAGCACATGTGGCCTTTATAGCGTTCGCTTTCTAATGTCATACAGATGTAATGGGCATAGCCCAGGGCCATCGCGTCCACGCGGCCCTGCAATACGTGTGCCACTTTCGGCTCGCGAGTTTTGTACCTGCAGACGGAACGCCGATCCCTTACGAGGACCTGGCGCGGGCCGCCGGAGTTGACACTTCGCAGTGCACTCGCGTCCTGCAGCTTCTAATGACATATCATATCTTCCGCGAGCCGGGTACCCGCATTGTCGCGCATAACCGGAACTCGCGCGTTTTGCTTGACGAGGACACAGGAGCTGCGGTTGAATGGCTGACTCAGGAGTCTTTGCGGTCGAGCGCATTCTTTACTGAGGCAAGGGCTATGAGTACTAGACGATGGTCGACAGGAGGAACGGGCGGCGTTGGGATAAACGATGTGGCCATTGATTCCAGTGAGGATGCCGAAGAGAAGGGAGCTGTGAAAGGGCGGGCCAGGGCAGAGACGACGTTAGGACTTGCGCCTGGAGGAATAGACCAGCCTGCTTTTGGATTTATCACGCAGCAGCGTCAGACGACCGAGGAGTCTATGAAAGCGGACAGATACGCGCGTGCTATGGCGGGTATGGCGAAGAGGAGACAGCTCAGCGTTGATCACTTGGTATCCGGATTCAATTGGGTAGGTCTGCCCTCCGGCTCGGTTGTGGTTGACGTAGGTGGCGGTAACGGACACTGTTCGAAAGCCGTTGCGCACTGCAACCCCTCATTGAAATTCATCGTACAAGATGCGAATGCCGCATTTGCGAAAGAAGTAGGCGCAAACGAACTAGGGGACCGCCTGCAATTCATGACCTATGATTTCTTCACGCCACAGACTGCTACGGGGGACGTATATCTACTTCGGCGCATACTCCATCATCATTCCGACCAGGACGCCGTGCGCATCTTGCAAGCGCAACTCGAAACGGTAAGGAAGAAACCTAGCGCCAGAATCGTGGTTATGGATAATATCGCAATCCATAGTGGCATACTCAGTACGCTAGAGGAGCGCAAGACCAGGTATGTAACCCCAATCATTCGTCCCGTATGAAGAGTTGACTTTCTTCCCTAGAACTTTGGATATCGCAATGATGGCCCTGTTTAACAGCGTCGAGCGCGATTTAAAGGGCTGGAAAGAGCTTTTTAGGATGGCGGACCCTAAGCTTAGGCTCGTCAATGTTACAAACCCGATCGGTAGTGCTCTGGCTGTGATGGAACTTGCGTTGGAGTAGACTTAATTGTGTCGCGTATTCCCCTGTTGAGTTACTCTCGCTTTCTTCCTATCATTAGCTATGGGATATAGGCGTATATGTGAGGTGGTTGTTTTGTCTGTCTTAGTTCCTGAACAAAGGAAGACAGGGTGTTAGGGGTACACGTGTAATCGGACAAATTTGGTAGGAGTTGAAGACTGATATTTCTTGGGAATAGGCTCAGATTGTTTCTATACGCGGTTAATGTCTACCTCTATAATCGAGCGCTTACTGTATTATCATTAGTAGCTATAACGATTTACTGCCGTTTGAGCATGCCGCCATGGTTATCTTGCCCTGATGCCATATTATGACCCTACATATTGACAGCGAGAAATCGGACAGCTCCAATTGACTACGAGGGGGCCTGCTAACACAATGGATGGTGCAAATAGTAATTCATGCTTACACGCGGTGCGAGTCCTAAATCGTTAACGCCTCTTCGACGAGTTTGAACAATAACTTCATCTAATCATTTAATTTTAGAGGGGTCCAAGGGTTTTCATCTCACACCTACTCATCCACTCTGCTCTAAGGTGGTTTCTTGAATACTTCGTATTAATCGACAAGCTAAACCTCGGAAAACGCATCGGATTTTTTTTGCCAGTAGCGTAGTCAATCTTACATGTAGCGCTATGTACGTGAATTAGCTCGAGTTTGAGAGGCTTGTGGTAGATTTGGTGTACTCACTACTAGACGACATGCCCATTTCCTCCCAGTCAGAATTCATCCCTTCATTACCTCGTATGATCGACCTGCCACATGTTTGCATCAGCTATAAGCATCATGATCGCCCCTCAGCATGTTTAAGTAATGAGGTCAGCGACGTTCATGGGCATCTCGTCAATCTGAGTTGAATAGTACACTGCTACCTGTCAGCATCACACACGAATCTAATGGTTGTAGGCCCGGGAAACACTTACACTCGATATCTCTGAGAATGCGAACATCTTCGCTGGTGACGAAGTTGATTGCCACACCCTTACGACCAAAACGACCACTGCGACCGATACGGTGGATGTAGTTCTCTCGGTTGCTAGGTAGATCGTAATTGATAACCAAGCTGACCTGCTGCACGTCGATACCGCGAGCCCAGACATCGGTAGAGATTAGGACTCTGCTGTTACCCTGTCTGAAATCTTGCATGATACTGTCTCGTTCCTTCTGAGGCATGTCACCATGCATGCTGCTGACAGTGAAGTTGGCCTCGCGCATCTTCTCGGTCAGCCAATCAACCTTTCGTCGGGTGTTGCAGAAGATGACAGCTTGTGTGATCGTAAGGGTATCGTAGAGATCACAGAGCGTGTCAAATTTCCAGTCCTCTTTCTCCACAGCGATGAAGTATTGCTTTAGACCTTCCAGGGTCAGTTCGTCACGCTTGACAAGGATTCGAACAGGGTCGGTCATGAACTTGGTCGTCATGTCTAGGACATCGTAAGGTAAGGTAGCCGAGACAACCACAACCTGGGTGGCAGGGGGGAGATAGCGGTACACATCGTAGATCTGCTCTCGGAATCCCTGGTTGAGCAGCTCATCAGCTTCGTCAAGAACAAGCATCTTGATCTGGCGAGTGCGAAGGTGGCGGCGACGAATCATATCAGCCACACGACCGGGAGTACCAGAGACGATATGCTGGCCATAGTCGAGCTTTCGAATATCCTCTCCAACGTTGGTTCCGCCGATACAAGCGTGGCATTGGACATTCATGTAGTCGCCGAGAGCCATAACGACTGACTGGATCTGGGTTGCGAGTTCGCGGGTGGGAGAGAGGACAAGGGCTTGAGTTTCGCGGATGGCGGTATCGATGACTTGGAGCATTGAGATGGAAAAGGTAGCAGTCTTTCCCGTGCCTGACTGGGCCTGAGCGATCGTGTCGCGCCCCTTGCAAATTTGGACGATGGCTCGAGATTGGACGGCGGAGGGGGATTCGTAGCCGTACGCGTAGATGCCGCGAAGAAGGTTTTCTACAGACAAAGATATGATTAGTCTTGATTTCGCGACGATGTATAGATGTTTTATATTATGTTTATATGAATATAGTCTTACCTTTCAAGGACATCGACTCGAAAGTTGGGTGGACGGTGACCTCTTTGGAGGTGGAAAACTCCATCTTTTCGTCGGCGCGACGATCGATGCCGCCGCCTTCAGCCATGATGAAGGGTTGTTTCGTCGCACGACTGTGAAGATAAAAGTTAGAATTAGAAGTTGAGATGGAAATGAACAGTGATATGCGCCAAGTAAAATCTTTCGGGATCTTGACGTGATATACTGGAGAGGTTGATGTTTGGTTAAAGTTGAATTGATCAATTCGAGGTAGTTGCTAGGCTGGTAAGCTGGAGAAATTTTATGGGGATGAATTTTTAGGCTGTGGTTGCGCCCCACATGCGCTAACAGATTGGAAGTAACCACCTAGCGCATGTAACTGGAGCCCTGAGATTGACGGAAATGCCGACCCCAGCCACTGTGGCAAGATGGGTTACAGGCCGTTTGTAACTGAACCTGAACAATTTTAAAGTTTACGCTCTATTCCGTACTAAACATTTTATATTCAGCCTCATCAATCTCCCTTATCATCATTTCTTTTGCTGTAATAACAAGATTGAAGTCATAATTACTGTCCCACTTCGGCTTCTCATTCTGAGTCAGGCTTCTTTTATTGTCGAATTTGTGGTTGGTCATCATACCGATTCAAGATGCTCTTAGAAGAGCAAAGATTCCTTCACGAGGACCTCGAGCGCCTTGAACAGGGCATCGCAGATCGCATCGGCGATGAACCCAAACATGTTAGCACTCTAAAGCAAAACTGCATTGGTTCAGCTGCTAACTTTTCATATCAGATTCGCGACCGCTTAGCGCGTGATCATCAAATAGCCCAATTTCTCGATCGCATATCATCACAGTCCTCCAAGCTTCTTTCTCTCTACCGCGACGCAGATGGCTCGAGGTCGCGTGAGATCCAACAAATCGGTAGCGGTGACCCAATGGAAGAGTTCTACAAGCAGCTTACCGACATAAAGAATTTTCACGCCAAGTACCCCAACGAGCCCGTCGAGAATCTTGAGCGCGCATACCGACCGAAGAAAGGACCTGATGCCGAGTCTCAGCCTAGTGTCGTGGATACAATGTTCACGGGTGAAGAAGCATTTGGCCGTTTCTTCGATCTTCATACCTGCCACGAGCTTTATCTCAACCTACCTAATGCTAAGAGACTTAGCTATCTTCAGTACCTAGACCTGTTTGATAACTTCACGCTAGGTGCTGGCGGACTGAAGAGGTCAGAGAAGACGACAGACCAATACTTCAAATATGTTGGCCAGCTTGCTCTAGATCTCGAGACCTTTATGCGAAAAACGAGGCCGTTGGAGAATGTCGACAAGGTGATCGCCGACTTCGACAAGGAGTTTGATGCTGCGTGGGAAAAAGATGAAATCGCAGATTGGAAGACAGAAGAGTCTAGCGTGAAGGCTACTACCGGTGCGAAGCAAACATCTACAGCCGACGCGGTGTGGTGCGAAGATTGCGAAAGAGAGTTTAAGAATGAGAACGTGTACAAGGGTCATCTTTCTGGCAAAAAGCATGTTCGCGCCGCGGCTGAGCGAGCTCAACGATTACAGGGCGCATCTGAGGAAGGGGGCGACTCGATCAACGGCAGCAACAAGGGTGGAATGTCAACATATAGATTGAAGGAACGGGCTATCGCAGAGAGAGAATTCCGAGTCAAGCGTCTCGCAAGCGCGATGAGCACCGAACGAAGCGATACTCGGGTGAACGTCGAGCGAAAGCAGGGTATGACGGAGCGTGAACGACAGCAGGAGTTAGAGAATCTATTCAACGCCACAGCTGCCACTTCGCAACCCAAAGACGCCGAGGATGGAGAAGACAACGATGACGAGGACAAGATTTACAACCCGCTGAAGCTGCCACTGGCGTGGGATGGCAAGCCTATCCCCTTTTGGCTGTATAAGCTTCACGGACTCGGTGTCGAGTTCCCCTGCGAGATATGCGGAAACTTCGTGTATATGGGACGCCGAGCCTTTGACAAACATTTCAACGAGGCGCGACATATATACGGTCTAAAGTGTTTGGGAATCGCCAACACAACCCTCTTCCGAGACATAACAGGAATCGACGAGGCATTGAGGTTGTGGGAGAAGATCCAGAAGGAGAAACGAAAGGATAAGGTAGACGATGGCAGCGTAGTGCAGATGGAGGATGCTGAAGGGAATGTGATGCCGGAGAAGGTCTATTACGATTTGCAGAAGCAGGGCCTATTGTAAAGGTATTTGGATGTAATATTATGCAGGTTCTATTGATCTGCTCACAAATCGAGGTGCGGTTGGGGTCATTTACACAAGTGAACCAAAGGCTTGATCTATAATTAACAATAAAATGGCACCTCGAAGTTCAGAGACAATGACAGGGCCTTCGGAATGTGCCCTTACTGTTTTTTATATTTTTCAATGTTCTGATCTTCTAACTTTGTAACTATTCCCAGGTACATAGGTACATCTTATCTGTTTACTTTATCGATAAGATACGACGATCGGGACCTCGAACCCCACAGTCCACTTTATCAGCTCAGCTTCAATGTTGTCAGTTGTGGTGACGTCTCACAAACTCAAAATGTAAATAACAGTTGAACTTCTCAAGAGTCTCTCCGAAATATCTCAAATTCATTTGACTTCTTTTGCTACTCGTGTTAAATCGCGTGGCTAGAATAACTCACTGGGTTGTATGAATTAGAAATGGAACGACATCCTGACAGAGATAAATCTCATCTCACTATTAAAAATCCGAAGCCTCACCGTTGAGACACCCATTCATCGGTTCACAAAATGACTGTTCTGTCAAAACCTATTCCTCCATTATATACCGTCTACATACTACGATCAACCGTTCGCCGTTCTTCTCTATACATCGGCTCAACGCCTAACCCGCCTCGACGGCTAAAGCAACACAATGGTGAAGCCAAAGGCGGTGCTGCGCGTACATCGCGAAGTAAGTTGAGACCTTGGGAGATGGTCGGTCTTGTGTCTGGATTCCCCGGTATGGTCGCCGCTTTGAAATTTGAGTAAGTTGCTTCATCTAATCATACTTGGGAGACATTGGATTTGCTACGGGTAGACTGATTGTTCTCAGGTGGGCTCTCAACAATCCTCACACGTCACTACATATCCCGTCCTCATCTCGCATATCGGTAGCGGCGGGAAGAAAGCGAAGTGGCCACCCTAAGCGTCCGCGACATACCTTGGCCTCGATTCTCTCAAACGTACACCTCCTACTCCGCGTCCCTAGCTTTTCTCGATGGCCACTGAACGTTCACTTCTTCGCTCCCGATGCATACGAAGCCTGGGGGAAATGGTGCGATACGGTAGACGACCCTCTACGCGATACAATTCAGATATTGACAGACTTTGGTTCTTCGAGCTCTGGTTTGAACGAGACGGGAGGCTCTCACTCTGAAAACGAGTCAGAGAAGCCGTGGGGTATCCACGCACTACCTCTCGATTACACCCCGATGAAGGAATATGTGGCGAAAACAAAGTCTATATATGATTTTGAAAGGGAAGGTGATTGTGTCGTCTGTAGAGAGCGTCTAAAGCCGGGTGAAGGTCTCTATGCGACATGCTCAAATGTTGGTTGTGAGGGCACTGGGCATGTATCATGCTGGAGCCGACACATGTTAGAGAAGGAGGCTGGTGAAGATATCATTCCCATATCCGGACACTGCCCACAGTGCGGAGGCCAGGTCGCGTGGATTGATCTCATGAAAGAGATGAGTTTGAGGGTTAGAGGAACCAAAGAAGTTGACAAGCTTCTTAAGAAGCCCAGAAGACGTAAAGCGCAAGCTGAAGCTGAACCGGCCTAGTATGAATATGAATTTCCGTGTTCTCATTCATCGCTTACAAATGCAAGAATGTTTATGGGATTGTACTGTACCACAGTGTGAGGCTTTAGTTGTTACTGGTGGGCGTTGCATATTTTACGTGTATCACGGCTAAAAACTCATCGTCTGCTCAGTACTCACATTATAACCCTACCACGATATGATATAAATTTGAGAACTTTACACAAATTATTATTTATATCTTTTTTTTTACTATAACTAACGTCGGTTTCATTCACCCGAGGCAATATCGCGAAACGACTCTCAGTTTGTGCGACACGAATCGGCAGCTCTTATAGGGATAGCGGATAACGACCTAGAACTGGTGGTCTTTTCACGGTCCCCCCGCAAAAACACACACCTGGGCAGTCTCCTTTTTATGGTAACAACCTCCAGGCTTGGAAACCCAGGATTTTTCAATGCTCAGCTAGGCTGGGCCTTTCCCTGCTGTGTGTGCTCGCGTGGTGTTCCCGTCATGCAGACAGGGGTGACGACCCACTCTTTTGAACGTCACTCGTATATCATTGGCTGCTTAGACGACTCATTGGTTATTATCCTTGCAAGTTTGCCTACGATATCAATTCGCTTTTTTTCATGTTCTGACAACTTGCTCCAATTCTTAGCAGCCTCCCAGCTCCAATCTTTGACGACAAGCAATCCGAGGAAATTAATTGCGACTCTCGACCGTCTAAGTTCTACCTATGAATTTTGGACCCAACTTTATTCCTAAACGAGGCTCTAGTTTCGAAAGTTACTCGATAAGTATATGTTAGATTAACGAGAACGCCCAAAATAAACCTGATAAGCTCATGCGGTAGGATTTCGGTGAGGCACAGGAGGGGAAAATTCGAAAAAAAAAGAAAAAGGAAATAAAGAGAGATAGCCCAGACCAAATTCGCAGGCTATCCTAGCTATCTTAGCTTTCCTACCTAGTGGCCATCCACCTCCCAACATAAGCACAGCATTCAAGGATACAACCATACCTTACGCTTTGCAACCATTTTCGATACTGTCGGCATAGTCCGCGTAGCCTTGCCCCAAACCCAAATCTAGGTACCCGGGTATGCGTGGTGAACAGATGACATGCAGTTAGCATCACATACCTGCCGCACTTGGACCGACATTTGCTTTTTTGGACCGGCGACGTTGATTATTGCGATTGCGGGCTTTTCGTCCCTTTATGTTTATCCCATCTGGGTTCTTGTAGGGAAGATGTGCGACGATCTTTAAATTCTAATAAAGCTTAGCGGCCGCCCGCCTCTTTTCATTTTCTCGCCTCCCGATTTTGACTTTCTGCGATTCTTCGTAAATCTCATGATCTAACGAAAACAAGTTATTGGCTCCATGCCTCCATGCACACCCATATGTACATATATGTAAATGTATAATCTAAAGTTAAGACACTTTAAGCGAAAGATATTTCCATCCTAGGTACCCACCAAATATCCTACATATGTATGTAAGCGGGCCAGCATGTGAGAGTGACCGCTTGTTGGTAGTGCGCAAGTTGTATAAAGTTTGCGTATCGTACCATCGACCCCAATAGATCTCTCTTAGTTTCTTCTAGAGGTGAAATGTCAGCCGGCATTTTATTTCGCCCGCGTAAGCCATATCAAACACAACAGACTCGAGGCGTCAATGTCCAACGATTTTTAAGCTAGTTAAGCATCAACCACCTAATACGGACCTCGAAGCATCCCTTCTTTGTTAAATGTCGGGGCGAATATTCCTGGTTGGTACCTGGTAACAAAGCCGCGAAGTGAGAAATGTTACCTGCATAAGTACTTAAATTTTAAGCAATTGGAATAGTTGATTATATTCGATGTTCTGTTGCTTTGTTCTAAGGTTATTACCAAACCAAAATCACATGATTTCCAAAAAGGCATGTTGTGTTGCTAATTAATGCGAAAAGAGAGAAGGACGGAAGTTGGATGTGATAGAACCTGCCCAGTGAGCATGGAACATCAATTGAGGTTGAGGCGATGTAAGTTCCAAAAGTGGAATGGAAGTCAAAAGTGACATGTCTGTACAGTGAAAGTACGTGCGACATAAAAATATAACGGTACATCCCTAACAAAGTTTGATTTCGCTAGACGGAAATAGACTGTAGATCAAGTACATCATAAGTATAGCGCGTGTATCGAACGAGCCAGGTACCTCGGTACAAAGTGCGCAACATTGAAAGGTTTGAAAGGTTCGACAGGCCTAGCTGCTTTAAATGGGACTGGACGCAAAATCCCGACGACAGCTACGAGTCGCATTCACCCACATCAATATCCACTTCTACCACTTCCTTCTTTCTTCCTTTCCTTCCCAATTCACCGTAAATGCTCGTGCCTGCGTGACCCCCCGGTGTCCCGTTTTCTCCTTCTCGTCTTTCTTGCATTACGCACCTGGCACTTACGCATTTACGATTTCCAAGTTACGCATTACCACCGTAAGCTAGGTACTAGATACGGAGATCGACCTCCAAGTTACGATTTGCGTTAAACCTTTTGAGGTACTTGACCAGTCCCTGCCTAGGCGTGTACGTACCATTTACCATTTACCATCTAAGCTTAACCTCCATGGATCCATATTGCAGCAGGTGCTCTTGGTGCTCTTCTCTGTGTCTTTTTTTCTTGCTGCACTGACCACCCACGTTCCACCGTACCTACCGCTTAGGTATCCCGCTCTTATCCAATCTAGTCCGTTTTCCCGTTCTAAACTTACATGCCTATTCTATATTCTACATACCATACCTCGACGTCTCAAACCTTCTTCTCTTTTACACATCTTCCCACTTTATCATGCAAATTCCTTTGACCTAAACTCCATCCCCCCCTCCAATTATCCCAAGTTAGACGATAACTAACTCTCACCACCCATTAAATACTTTTCATTTTCAACTCGACTTTCATTACTCACATCTAATGATACTACTAATTTAGTAATTCGCGATATTCGAGGTTGCGCCGTGGTGGTTGAGGTGCACTGTTGGTAGAGCAGTTCGACGTGGATCTTCTTTCATTTGTCCTTCTTGGACGCAATAACACTTCATCGTATATCGTGATAAGGTATATCTTCCGTATACCTCACGTTCATAGCACGTATCACGACATTTTCCCGATCTTTCCTCAACTACGTAGGTGCCATATCCCACCAACTTACTGACGACTTAATTACTCGTTACGTCTTGCCTCGTCAGGACGCGCACCCACCTACTCTTATTTTGACCATCGGCACATTTACGGCTCATCATACGCTCATGCGATGCACATACGGCCTACCTTCCTTGTGACAGCCTCACAATCCCCACTAACTAAAGGTGACCGGCAAACGTAGCCCATCACCCCTTCATCCAGCACTGCTGGACAAGATATCCCTGACGATTTATCTCGTCACCTTCGTAACCTCTTTGCTCATATTGAACCATGGTCTCCACCCCCTCCGCCGGTCATGGTGGCGGCGTTGGAGGTGTCAGTAGCGCGAATGCCAGCTCTAGAGCATCTCCTGCAGTCGGTAACACCAGTTCGTCAAGCCATGCGAACCATTCCTCTTCGGCGGCCAATGGCGCAAAGTCCAAGACACAGGTCAATTCTAACGGGTATCATCCTACGAACCCTCAAGTACCTCTCAGTTCTATGCGTAGTGCACCTCTAGATCTTTCCTCGGTCGAACGAAGGGGCCAGGCAACAGCGAGCCGAGAGCCGCCCAAGCGAAGTAGGCCGTACGGGCTCGAGGAAGCGCCGACGTATCACCCTACCGAAGAAGAATGGAAGGATCCGTTTGAATACGTTCGCAAGATCACCCCCGACGCTCGCGAATATGGTATCTGCAAGATCGTCCCGCCCGATTCGTGGAGTCCAGACTTCGCAATCGATACCGAGGTCAGTCGACGGGTTTCCCCATTCTAAGCCAGGATTGTCTCGGATAGTCATCAGAAGCAGAGGCTATTTGAGAACCACCGGCAACTTACTTTAATGAGGCGTGCTAACGCTCCGTAGAAATTCCATTTCCGAACCCGAAAGCAGGAGTTAAACTCGGTTGAAGGCAGTAAGTCTTTTGCCACGACATGTCCTTGTTTTCGCCGCGACAGTTCCGTTAACCTCAACCCACCAGGCACGCGAGCCAATCTGAGCTATCTCGACGCCCTCGCCAAGTACCATAAGCAACAAGGGACGAATCTCAATCGCTTACCGTATGTCGATAAGAAGCCTCTCGATCTATACCGGCTCAAGAAAGCTGTCGAATCTCGCGGCGGCTTCGAGAAGGTCTGCAAGACGAAGAAGTGGGCGGAGATCGGTAGAGATCTAGGATACAGCGGAAAGATCATGTCCTCGTTATCTACGTCGCTTAAGAATTCGTACGATCGATGGCTAACGCCTTACGAAAACTATCTCCGCCAAGCGAAACCTGGCGTTTATCAACAGTTGGAGTACGAATATGGCGGTCCTCTCACGCCAAGCCCGGCTCCTAGCCCTATGAAACGATCGACCGTGAACACCCCTTCGAGCCTCAGAGCAGAATCGCCCGCCCGCCATGCTAGCGACGCTCTCCAACAAAGCTTGAACGGCTCAAAGCAGGAGCCGGATCGCGACACGATCATGGCCGACGCGCCTGCTGTTACGTCGCAGCCCACATCAGGCGGATTTACCGCTATTAACTCTGGAGGGTTTACGCCTGTTAATGCCGGGTTCATCAGCGTCAATCGACCTGTCCCAACAGACCCGAAAGGTTTCACTCCGCCCCCGAAACACCACGGAAGCCCGCACCCCTCTGGCAAGAACACGCCAGATCTGCGACCGTCCGGGCTCGGACCTGCTACTGCTCTCAAGCGTCAACTCAGTTCTGACAGCTTAGACTCGGCGAAGAAAGAGACAGGTACCGACGACTCCGAGAATGGAAGCAGGAGGAGTAAGCGACTAAAGAAAGGTATGTATTCGTATTTGCATTTGTTATTATTTATTATTATTTCCTATTATCCTGGTGGCCTGGTGATCTTTGGTTTGCTATCTACATCGTCGCGTGCATTTTATATACGTTGTTCCTTTCGCATTCAATTGATATTCCCTTCGCCCGTTATTTTTAAGCCATGCCATTTCCGCCTCATTTTCTAGTTTCTTGCAGCTGAGGAGTACATTGTTGCCTTTTACGGCGTTCCGTTTATTTGTGGAGATGCGATCGTGCAGGGATTCTCAGTGCGTTCAATCATGCGCCTTTCCGTGCAGCCATGTACGGCAGAGAGAAACCCATACAACGGCTCTTCCGATCTTCGCTGTCGATGATTGGTCCGATTGTTTTCACTACTAATGCAAGTTGGCATATAGAAACCGTCCCTACTGTTGCCGGTTCTCATATGTCGTTGTTCCGTCCTTCGGCTCCTAAAATCCCGGTATCCCGGGATGAATCATCTCATCCGAGCGAGGTAAGTTTCTCCTCTTTCCACGTCATACCATTGATTCCTTTGTTAATTAGATACCTACGTAGAAATGTGAAACTTGCGGTAAGGGCGATGACGTGAGCTTCATCGCGGTATGCGAGACATGCGATCACGGGTACCACGGTACTTGCTTAGATCCTCCGCTCAAATCAAAACCGGACGGCGAATGGAATTGCCACAGATGTCTCGTTGGCGACGGCCAGTTCGGCTTTGAGGAAGGTGGCCTATATTCTCTAAAGCAATTTCAAGAGAAAGCGGCAGACTTCAAGCAAGGCTACTTCGAAAATCGTATGCCTATCGATCCAGTGCTCAATTGTCCACGACCGGTCACGGAAGAGGATGTGGAAAAGGAGTTCTGGAGACTCGTTACTAGCACTGAAGAAACTGTGGAGGTCGAATATGGCGCAGATATCCACTGTACCACCCACGGGTCTGGTTTCCCTACCGCCGAGCGTAATCCTTGCGATCCTTATTCTACTGATCCCTGGAATCTGAACGTCATGCCTCTCCATCCAGAGAGTCTATTCCGACATATTAAGTCTGATATCTCGGGCATGACTGTTCCTTGGGTTTACGTTGGGATGATATTCTCGACGTTTTGTTGGCACAACGAAGATCACTTCGCGTATTCGGTCAATTATCAACACTTCGGATCGACTAAGACCTGGTATGGAATCCCGGCTGCCGACACCGACAAATTTGAGAATGCTATGCGAGAAGCGGTTCCGGAGCTTTTTGAGACCCAACCCGACCTTCTATTTCAGCTCGTCACGCTCCTTACACCGGAGCAGCTGAAGAAGGCTGGTGTCCGTGTCTATGCTTTGGACCAGAGAGCCGGCCAAATGGTCATTACCTTTCCTCAAGCTTACCACGCTGGATTTAACCACGGTTTCAACTTCAATGAAGCCGTCAACTTTGCACCGTCAGAATGGGAGCCGCACGGGCTTGCGGGCGTCGAACGACTTCAACAATTCCGACGACAGCCCTGTTTTTCGCACGACGAGCTTCTATGGACGGCAGCGGAAGGGACTGGGTCCGGGTTGACTATTCAGACCGCAAAGTGGCTCGCGCCAGCTCTCGAAAAGATACATAAGCGAGAACTAGGGCAACGGGAGGAGTTCATCGCGAAGCACCGGGAAGACGGCCACCAACCCTGCGGGCTAATTGCTGACTCTGAGGAGCATTGCTCACTCGCTGTCGAGGTCTCTGACGTTGACGTTCCTGAGGAAGAATACCAATGCGCCTATTGCAAGTGCTACGCTTACTTGTCGAGATTCAAGTGTCTCCAATCCGGCAAAATTCTTTGCATCCAGCACGCCGGGACTCACGCATGCTGCGACATGTCCGAGGCGGAGCGCTATGCCGGCGATCAGCATAAGTTCTACTATCGCAAGACGAACGAACAACTCGACGAGACTTATCGAAAGGTGGCAGATAAGGCCAACATGCCTGAAGCATGGGAGGAGAAATATGAAAAGTTGCTCGACGATGGAGGGAAGCCAGCGCTCAAAACGCTGAGGAACCTTCTGAGTGAGGGTGAACGAATACCGTACGACCTCCCCTCCTTGCCAGCTCTCAAGGAATTCGTTGACCGCTGTAATGAGTGGGTGGACGAAGCAACTAATTATACGGTGCGAAAACAGCAGAATCGCCGTAAGAACGACAAGGTCTGGCAAAGCGGAATGCGAAAATCCATCGGAAACTCTACCCAGGAGCAGAGGGAACGAGAGCTCCGACGGGTCGAGAACATCTACCGCCTGATAGACGACGCCGAGCGCATAGGATTCGATTGCCCGGAGATCCAGCATCTGCAGGAACGAGCTAACGCTATAAGAAATTTCCAGAAGAATGCCGAGCAATTCCTAGAGCGCGGGTGCGGCCAGGAGTCTATCGAAGAACTCATCGAGGAAGGCCGTACGTTTAACGTCGATATGCCGGAACTCGATAAGCTATCCGAGATCTTGGAACAGACGAAGTGGAACGTTAAAGCAAAGTCGAACCGTGGAATGTTCCTGACTTTGAAGGACGTTCGAGAGCTTCTCGAAGAAGGTCACCGCTTGGACATACCGCTATATAATGATAATATGAGATATTTTGGCGACAAGTACACGGCGGGGATGCAGTGGGAAACCAAAGCGAAGGAGCTCATCAACGCAGAGGTCGTTCACTATCCGCAACTTGAGGCCCTCTCAAACCAGGTGCAAGTCAACACGCTCCCCGTGACGCAAGAAACTCTAGCTGCCGTTGATCAGATTTTGCACAAGCAGCGCGAAGCCCACCGCCAAATTCTCGACCTCACGGAACGTTCTAGAGACCCCGATTATAAGAAGAGACCGAAGTACACGGAGGTGGTTGAAATCATGAAGAAGCTCGAAGATCTTAACTCGAAGCCGACCGGCACTCTCGATCTCGAAAAGGAGCAGAGGCGTCATGAGGATTGGATGCGAAAGGGGAAGAAGCTATTCGGCAAGACCAATGCCCCCCTACACATACTTAAGAGTCATATGGATTACGTCCTGGAACGCAATCTCGCCTGCTTCGACATTCGCAATGATACGCCCCGACTTCCAGCCGAGCCCGCATCTAGGGCTGCTAGCGAAGAAAGGGGTGAGGAGGGTAAGGTCAGAAGAACGTGGGATATCAATGATCCAGCCCTAGTAGAAGTGTTCTGTATCTGTCGCCGTATCGAGGCCGGCATGATGATCGAATGCGAACTATGCCACGAATGGTATCACGGCAAATGCTTGAAGATCGCTCGAGGAAAGGTTAAGGAGGACGATAAATACACCTGCCCTATCTGCGATTGGCGGGTTAAGATTCCGCGAGATGCCGCACGGCCTAAGCTGGAGGATCTCATCTCCTGGCAGGACGAGATCCCGAACTTACCGTTCCAGCCCGAAGAAGAAGAGGTTTTAAAGAAGATCATCGACAACGCGCAAAAGTTCCGAGATCATATCGCGGCGTTCTGCAATCCCGTACTCACCACGGCAGCCGAGGCCGGCGACCAACGATTCTACCTACGGAAGATCGAAGGAGCCGAGATCCTGCTGTCTTTCGAGACCAATTTCTTCCGACAAGAACTCCATAAGTGGAGTCCAGTAGCCCCAGAACCACCTCCTGTGCTCGACGTGTCTAAGAGCACACGTAAGCCACGTCCAACAAAACTCCAGAAGATGTTGGCGCAATTCGGTGTGGACGATCCTGATGATCTACCGGAAAACATGAAGAGTAAAGCAAACAGTCTGAAGCGCAAGGCGATGAACGCAGAGGCCGCCGCAGCTGCGGCTCAGGCTGCTGCAGCGTCGTCAAGCACCGCTCTTGTTCATCCGAACGCGACTAGCCCATCCGCCCACTCGTTCGGGTCCAGCGGCCACCCTTTCCTCTCACGAAACTCGCAGCCGTCGACACCGGCTCTGACCAGTACTTCGTCCCACGCGCACCCACCCCAGCGGACCAACTCGGCATCCTCCAGCAGGCCCGGGTCCTCTCTTCGGCCCGACGCCATGGACATGAATAACGCAACTGGTTTACATCCGGACTTCTTTAACGGACCGGGAACTCGATTAGGTGCTCTAGATCCATCTCTCACAACAGAGGACCGCTTGCTACGCGGTCAGGAGCACGAGTTGAACCTGACCACGGATGCCGGCAAAGCTCAGGCTCTCGCCATATTACGCACTACAGAGCACGGACGTAAACGAGCCGAGGAAATATTCGGTCCTGACGTGTGGAAGAATAATGGTCGTGATGACGCATTCACCCGGTCAAACATGAGTCAGAGTCAAGATGACGACAAGGACGTCGACAAAATGTTCCTAGACCTCACTAACGCCGATGACGAAGACGACGCTAAGAAAGAGCGGCAACGTGAAAAGGAACGAGTTAGTGTCACGGCTGATAGTTTCGAGGCGGAGCGAAACATGATGGACATGGAGGACTCTGACTAGTTTTAATCGATCTCTTGGCCTTTGGCCTTGGAATTTGGCGTAACTCGAAGGGAGTCTGGGGACTTAATTAGGCACGGATAGGTGTGGTTAACGGTTAATTGGTGGTGTTCAGCCTTTTCAAGTGCTAACACATTGACGGTAAAAATTCTCCTGCGGCGTATCGGTTAGCATGTCTCTCGCGCTATATCCACGGCCACGGTAGAGGAAGAAGCATACGAGGATAAGCCAAACATATAGAGGCGTTTTCAGGAACCGTTTCATATGAAAATTCCCATTTCATTTCCCCAGTGTATGACTACATAGCCCAGGTTTAAGAGCCGGGTCGAACACTATTGCATTAGATAGGCGTTGTTTGTCAGACACGGTTCGGTATACCTTGCTCAGTTCAACGGATGGGAGCCGGAAAGGGTGGGCCGATACCTATTCAGCTACTTATGTAGCTATTTGATCTTAAGTTACTTGTCCAATTGCCATCTGCTACCTATATGTGTCTATATGTTGACTTTGAAATGTGATCTGGATGTTGAATTATGTTCTTGTTGGATTATGGGACTTCTAAGCCCTAGTTGTAAATATATATATACCCCTGACCTCTCATCTCTAATTAGAAATTTCATATGTACCAGGTTCTGAACCAGGACATCTCTAAGACATTTATACACTTTTTCATTGCCGTAGGTGCAATATGGGCCAAATTCTGTTGTGGTATTGAAACGAATACTTTATAGGTAGATCTTGTAAATGCAAGTACATACAAGTTATGTGTTATAAAAATGTAATTGAAGGATATCCCCTTACAATCACTTCCATCTTTCGGTAAGTACTAATAACGTCGTATGTTCCAAGGTTGGTATGGCCAAGGGGGTAGTGGTTACACGAAAAGTGGTGATAATTTTTGGTGGAGTGACTGGCCAACGGCCACAAAGCCACAAAGCCACAAAGCCTCAAAGCAACCTTAGTAATCCACTGTATTACGTAATGAAACCCATATTCCAACATCATATAAGCAAGAGTCCAGTCGAATAAAAAGTAGTACGCGCTGCGTGTGATCATAATCGTATCAAGTTGGTGACATTCATATTACCAACGAAATGATTCACTTTACTTTTTCCTCGGAGTAAATTGGGCCATCAACGGTGGTAACCCAGTAGTGAAGGTCTCCTTCGGCTCGTTTTCGAACATCTCACCTGTTTCGCCAGGAGCAAATGCGATATCGAAGTTCTTGGCGATGCCACAAATTGCGAGGCTCAAGCTCATCGTGGCTAAACCTTTCCCGGCACACATATAAGGACCTGCAGCAAGTCAGTCAGGAATATCCCTTCCACATAATTGCATATATGATTTTAAAAGGATGTTAGGTAGTGTTTGCCAGAACTCACCCAAACTGAACGGTAGATACGGTGATCCGGCAGTCCCCATCTCCTCATATCTCTCTCCCCATCGTTCTGGAATAAACTCTGTAGCTTGTTTCCAGTAACGTGAGTCTCTCTGAATCATTTGCATGGGTACAAACACGTTGGTTTTCCCAGGGATGAATTGCTCGTCGACGTACATGCCCTCCGGAGGCGTTACTCGGTGGCCACCGACCATCAAAGCCGGTCTCAAACGCAGGACCTCGTCGAGGATGTTATTTATGTACGTGATCGACTTCACCTTCTCGTACGTCCAGTCTTCCGGGTTAAGAATCGTGGCGTCGATTTGAGCCTGCAATTTCTTCATGACATGCGGGTTTTTGACGAGAAAGAAAACGGTGTTTCCAAGCGTAATTCCATTAGTATCACTCCCCGCTTTTTAATATTAATATACTTTATCCAGTGCATTTTTTTACTAGGTAGTTTTGTGCATACCTATTATCACGGCTCGACAGTCTTCTTCGAGCGCCTGTGGGGTAGGAGAGGCAGAGATATCCTTCTCCACAACCGCTTTCCAAAGCCAGGACACGAGATTCTGGGGAGTTTTGCCTTCTACGTAGTTCTACGTATTATAAGTATACAAGTATGAGCAATCGGTTCTGTTTGGAGCAACTTACCTTTTTTATCAAACCTAATAGGGCGTTGTTGTATTGGTAAAAGGGAGCGAACGAGGTGTTTGGTATACGGCCAAGTATATTTAGTAACCAAGGAATGTGAGCCGCAACTCCTAGGAATTCCATATGGTTATGGAGAGCGGCGATTGCGGGATGTTTTTGCCCGGTTTCGATACATCCGAAGCTCTTTCCGAAACCAATTTCACCCATTATGTCGAAGGCTAGGTACATGGACCAGTCTGTTGCGTCTATCGGCCCTTCCCGGTTGGTTATTTCGGAAACAAAGTTGTCAACTAGAGCTTTAGCCCGCGGCTCATATGTGTGCAACGCTATCGTTCGTAGGTTAGACGAGTAACTCTCCATCTAGATATCGTTTTGACAATATTTGTAAAATACCTTTTGTCGAGAATCCCTTGTCCCAAGCTCTGCGCCTGTGCCTGTGGTCATCTAGATTCGTCGCAGATACGACGTGGTTCTTCTTAGAGTCGTAATCAACTTGTCCGTACCATGTTGATTTGAGACACTTCGAATTGGCGCCGTAGACAAGCTGGGGCGCTGATCCTCGGACGATGCAGATCTCTCGCGGTCCTGGAGAGAGCTCAGCCAACTGATATTATATTGGACGACTTAGTTGTCATATTTACCTGTCCGTATGAAGTCTCCGTACTGTTCATGCAACTCAACCACCACCTTTTGGTATTGAACCTTCTTCCATGCTCTACGCGCGGAGAAGAACCGAGAGATCTTAAGATCGAATGGCCCAGGAAACTTCCTCAACCGATGGAAGAACGCCCTATAAATGACCATACTAGAGAATAGGCCGCCGTAGAAGCTAAGTGCGAGGATGGATACCCTCGCAAATGTTTCGAAAGGGGAAAATCCATTGTAGAAAAGTACAGCGCCAAGTCCAAAGAAAGCGAAGGTGAAAGTCGCGATCAGTTTGTACATGAAGAACTCTATATCCGTCCATTGCGGGAGAGTGAGGTGGAATGCGACACCTGCAAGTGCTGAGGATACGGCAACCTGAGTAGGCGCGTGGGAAAATAGGCTAAAGCCTTCGAGTGGGAGAGAATGAAACAAATCCATCTTGAGTGTAACGTTCTAGCTGAGGACGGCAAGGAATATGCTGAGAAACCAGTCAAGACGACTGCGTGTGTACCTCATCTTTATAGCAGTGTGTAGCCGTGTACGGAGATACGAGAATGCCAATAGATGCGCCGGAATGATTCACTTCCCAAGTTTCCGTGGCGATGACCTTGGGAACCCCGCTTTTCATGGCATCGTATGGATTGCGTCTGTGATATCGGAGCTGCTGTCGATTGGATGACATAATTTGTGACACGTCGGATTGATGGAGTATATGGTGTCTGGGCGGTTCTATCATCTGCGAGGTGGTAGCACAGGTACGACTATGCTACCAGATCTGGCTGTAATCATGTTCACACAGTTGCAGCACCATTTGCCGTGATTGGATAGAATAGTGGTCTAGGGACGTTGATTGCAGATTAACGCGATCTCATATATCTCATTAGGTTATAAGAATCGTCGTATGACGTTGGCCTAATTCAAATCAAGAATGACGAAGCTAGCCGACATGGCAGGAAGCGTTTCTATCGTCAACTTCTCGTCAGATATTTCCCACGATAATCCACCGAACGGCACGGCTGAGATGCTAGAAGCGGTAACTGGCAGCCCTATGGATAGCGGGCCTGTCACGTCGTCAGATGCTCCATTCACCACGCTTACCATTACCTGTTTCCCCTTTAACCAATAGGCTATATCGACGAGAGGCTCGTCAGCAACGTTTATGCTACGATCAGGCTGGCCGCTCAGCAAAAAGTCACGCACAGGTGCGTTAGTGACTACGGCCGCCATTTGCGAGTGAGCCTCAAATAGTTCTTGGCTAGTCGGCCAAGTCCAAGCGAAGGTACCCGCAGCTCCGCGGTTGAAAGCGAGGGAGTTCATAACGAAAGCTTCGGCAGTAGTCGGGTATCGGAACCAATAATCTTCGCCGTAGAAGGCCTGCGGGTTGATGAATTTGGGAAGTGGCCAGCGGCCGAGCCATTTCTCGTACTGGATTAGATCTTCGAGTCGACTGGTCACATCTTGCACGTTACCTTCACAGTTGTCACAGCCGCAATCGCCGAGCGTGCTGTTGCAGGCCGTACCCCATTTCGAAAACGTACTGTTGATCGCGATAGGGTACGGGTCTGCCATTAAAATGTCCCCACCAGCAGAGTATTCTCCAAAGTAGTAGTCCTGGCAATTAAGCGTTACAGCTACTGGATGATACGGGTCAAGTTCATGGATCAGCTCCTGCGCTGCTGGTGTAACGTCGAAAGGAACTTGCCAGCCATCTGGTCTGCGACTCTTAGTATAGGCCAAATAATATGGTATAGGCGACAGTTCAAAAAGAAAATCACGTGGAGACCTACTCGTCGGCTGTCCAGTATGCGAATAGCGAGCTACGGTTCTTAATCGTGTTCACCCGTTGTGTAACATCAGTCAGGTTCTTGTAGGAGCCGCGCAAGTCAAACATGAAACGCATGCTCGACGCATCCATGCTGTCGTATACCGGATTGGTATCGGCGAAGCCCGCGAGGGAGATAATTCCGTTGAGGCCTTTTCCGTCGCTCGAGTACTCGCTTACGAACGCTTCACTTTCTGCCGTGCTGTTCGATCCATTATATAATCCGTAAAATCCATACGGTAGTAGCGGCTCGAAAACGCCTCCCGTCTGCGAGTTCCGGAATAGTAGCCCGCCGTTCAAGTGATCAATCTTAGTCGCACTCCCGCCCGGGGCGATGTCCGGCAGGTATCGGAACGAGCTATTCGCCATGTAGCTCTGCTCGCCAAACTTTGACATCCCGAAGAGTACCACATCGTAAGGAGTCAAGCGCGGCTCGAGACCAGACAGATCGAAATCGAAGACAGCTGCCGACGCGTTGATAGGTGCACTACCCTTGACTATCGGTCCACCGGCACCGTTGTCGGACGCGAGACTTATCGAAAAGAATAAGTCCGCGAACGGTTCCGTTGCCGATCCATCGGTCGTCGAATCTGTCCATGGTTCACCGTACCATGGCGATAGCGCTGCATTGACGATGAATGACCCTTTTCCCTCTCCCTCGAGGTAGATGCTATGACGCGGCTTTAGCTGCACGTATAGATTCGGTGAACCGTCTGAGTTGATCAGCGCGGGCTCGGTAGTTTCGCCGCCAGGCTCGAAAGACGGATATCCCGGCTCGTAAACCTTTCCACACCATCGCGGCCACCCTGGATGCTGCCCGGTTTCATTTTGGGACTGGGCATACGCCAGGCTCGAAAGGAAAACGCCACTGACGATTGTTGCGCCGATCATTATCGCGTAGCGTCTTTGGCAAAAATTGCGCGATCGACGATGGAGTGCGTACCTATCGTGCCTATCCGCTACTCAGGTCTTCCGGTACGTGACCAAGGCAAATCAGAGGGCATATGTCGGCGAACCGTGCAGCTGCAGCTTAATCTTCTTCATCGAAGCCACGTAAAAAGCAAGTTTTTGTGATTGGGGGAATCAGACCTACATATGTACCAGGTATGGAAAAAGCAAAGACCAATTGATTGCAACGTTCCACGCCAACTGCCTATTTGAGAAATTCCAAGGGAGGTAGTGGAGGGATTCCATTCCCCGCACCGGGAATACGGTCATTTTTTTTATGTATGATAGTAGATCGTCATCTAAGATGATAAGCGTTTATTAGATAGATTAAATAGGTATTTATAGATGAGGCTTTACGTGAGCTTGTGTACTAGGTGTCTATGCAAGGGGGGTCTTCTTCTGCAGATTTGTTGGTTCAACTTAATATCAACGACATCGAATCTCCTATTCTCGATGATTTTTAGAAACAAAACCATTGGATGTGTGCCCAGGTGATCAGTGTGGTCGTGCCTCGGACGGCTGTGGCGTTTCGTGCATGCTGTAGCAATATCGGTGGCGTGGGTGTGTCAATAATCACACAATCAAAGAGCCACAACCAAACTAACGGATATCAACGCGGTGAGAGCCCAAGATCTGATCCCGCTAGCCGTCCTTTGGTCAGCGTACCTGGCATACCCGTCGCTAGTTGATGTGGGACTCGCAGTTGTACTTGTCGAAGATGAACTGTCCTTTGATGAAAAGGCGTTTGCAAATGGGTCAGCAGCAGCTGATGTCCAGCTTGCCGGCGCCGCGCTAGCCGTCACGGCAGCCGATACCTCGGATGACGGGAGCTCGTCGTCGTACATCCGGGCCAGGCACCAGCTATCCGCGTCATATATCTTACTCGCGACATCCTCCGGTAGATCGCCCTCGTACACAAATTTCATGCAGGACTCGACGTCGTCGTGCCAGCCGACTTGGGAACCCTGGGTGACTGTAGGGGCAGCTGTCTGGGTGGCTCCGCCGTAGATGATGGTGGATGTATAAGACGAAGTGACAGCAGGCACTTCGCAAAACTGCATCTCGCATCCCGTATTACCGGGTATGCGCATCACGGGCTGATTCACCTTGTCGCAACACTTTTGCAGAGAGACGACGGCGTAGTGCATATCTGGCGGGTTATCAGAGTCCTTAAATCGAAAGCTTACGCCACATGCATATTCAGATATATTCTGCAGGGCATTATGCGAGTTGCATGTGCTGTCGCTGTGGCTGCTTAGGATACCCGCCATCCTGTTGTTATTGTAAGTCGTTACCCCTGAATGACGGCTAGTTACTCCTTCAAACGAATGTCCTCCTCAGTTCCGCAACACTAGACCATTCTGTGTCAAAAATATTACTCGGGCCGGAGAATTTGGTATGATAATGAGGGGCTGGCTTAGGATGTGTCCTGATCCAAGTGAATGAGGCACCAGATGAATGAATGAATGAATGATATGATATGGTAAAATCTAGAATTGAGGTTCATTTCATCTCCGTTTGCTTCGTCTGGGCTTTATATGAATCCGGAATCCGTGCCGCTATTAGCGATGCTTGGGTGTGCTTGGCAGTTCTATGCCATCCAGGGGTCCTGGAGTCCTGCCTAACCTTCACATCGTTGCCGCCTTTTCACAAATATGAATCTTTTGGCATATTGAAATGATGATAATGATGTCTGGATATCCTAATATTTTCAAATCGTAAAGTTCCGACTGGGAAGTTGTTGTCACTTTGAGGTTTCAAAATTCTAAATTCTAAAATCTGAAGATTAGTGGAAAACTCGAGTTTAGAGCTTCACAAGTACCTTGGTACCCTTGGCAGGTTCTTATCTTATCGGACAGCTTATAAGTGGAACCCTACAATTCAATTGAAGTTTTTTGGCGGAAAAAGTTACGAGCAATGGAAGTACAACCAACAATTTACAATCGAAAACATATCGACAATGGCCGGACCAAACTCCAAAAAGCGAAATCGCCAAGATATAAACCCGAAATCCAAATCGCAAAGGCCAATAAAGAAGCAAAAGAAGGTACCCCAATACCATAGCGACTCGGATGAAGAAGGCGATAATCCCGAGTTCAAGCCCGTAAATCTTCTAGACTCAGACGACGAAGACCTTGATAATATCGCAGTAGACGATGTCCCATCCGGGTCGGATTCAGATTCGGGATCAGATTCAGAGTCGGAAATCGACCTAGCGCGCACGAAACTTGTCACAAAGCAACGGAAACCTCCAGCTAAGAAACATGCCCGCGATGCGCCCAAAGGCGAGAGCTCTGAAGACGAATTAGAAGGAAGCGAAGGCGAGGAAGAAGATGCGGATGGAGATGAAGAAGATGACGAAGGCACAGACTCCGAGGGAGACCGATCAACGACGAAAAAGTCCAAATCAAAACGCAACGATCCCGATGCCTTCGCGACGTCCATGTCCAAGATTCTATCTACCAAACTCTCCAACACTCGGCGCGCAGATCCGGTGTTATCACGCAGCGCTGAAGCCCACCAAGCCGCCAAAGACGTCGTCGACAGCGCGTTAGAAGCCAAGGCGCGGAAACACATGCGCGAGCAGAAGCGCTTGGCGCAGGAGAAGGGCCGGGTAAAGGATGTGCTTGTCGGCGCTGTAGATCACGAGACTGGTGTACCCGAAACTACTACGGAGGAGATCCAGCAGACCGAGAAGCGGCTCAAGAAGGTGGCGCATAGGGGTGTGATTATGCTGTTTAGAGCTGTAAGGGAGGCACAGGAGAGAGCGGCTGATGCTGACAGAGAAGCGAGAAAGGATGGTATAGTGGGTGTACAAAGGCGGCAGGAGAAGGTCAACGAGATGAGTAGGCAAGGTTTCCTCGACCTTATTGCCGGAGGTGGTGGAAAGCTAAAGAAGGGCGCATTAGAGGAAGCTTGAGTTCCTCATGCGATTAGAGGTACATATATAATTTTTTATACACCGGATGACATGGAATGATACCAAAATACTTCATGAACATGACCTCGTTAGAGTTGGGGTTCCGTCTATGCCGACGCCAGCTATCCTTCCGTTGAGAATATAATACATTTACGGCTCGGTAACTGTTTTCCAGACGCCTAGATCACGCCGCCGCCACGCCTTTAATTGCACCTGGTCGTATCCATTGCCACAGTGCACGCCGATTCATCATTTCATTCCCTAGAGCCTTAAAGTTGCGTATTCGGTGGAGTTTGTCCTTCATTACTTCGAATTGAAATCGCTTGCTTGCAGATTTCTCGTCATAGACGGTAATTTGACTCTTAGACCATCTAGCTCCTTCGTCATCACGATCTGACAACCCAATCGACTCGTCTCGGTCAGGCCAAACGCCAAGTCCAACATATCATTCTCGTCATCTTCGGGCTCCGGTATCTTTTCGTAGAAGTCTTCGTCGAGAACTATCACATGACATGTCGAGCATGCACATGATCCTCCGCAAGCTCCCTCCATCTCTAGGTCGTGCGCTTGCGCAATATCGAGTAAGTTATCTCCCTCCGCCACGGCTATTTTGTGCTCCTTCTCCTCCTTATCTATGAACGTTATGTAGAGTCTGGTTGACAATTAGCTTGGTTGGTATATAACGGATATAATAACCCTTACTCTTCGCCCTCCTTAGGTTTATGTACATGGCCATGCTGATGTGAGGGAGTTGTGCTAAACTGTCGTAATAATGGAGCGACGACTCGAGGGTGACGTATTAACGGCGAATGAAACTTTATCCTACTACTGGTGGAGAGCGTAGGTTGGCTCAATTGTGGTATGGGTCGGAAAGAGGAGTATCGAAGCTTTTGTAGACTTCGAGAAAAGGTTCGAGGAGTCGCCATCGTGTCGACTCAGACGTACGGAAGTTGCGATGGAAAGATTCGGGGATTTCGGCGACGATGTGGGATGGTAAGATGGAAAGAGAGAAACCCCTCGTCTTGGGGATTTTTGAGTAGATTATAGTCGAGAGGACTCAAGATAATTGGATCGTATAGAGTATCATTCAATGGTATAGACTTCTCATTGCGATATTACTCCGAATAAGAACCAACAAGCATTGCATGTATCGGCAGCGAGGTATACCTGCGTCTAACAGCCCTGGAGAAGTAAAAAATAGCGAACCAGGATACTTGAAAATGATTTCAATAATGCGACGCGACAGAAGTTGACCAATAAGAAGAAGGCGAATTGGAATAGCTCCGACAAATTCTTTGAGTAAGCGGGCCGAGGGCGATTTTACGACCGGCGACCGATGGTTAAAACTGCCCGAACCTGCCCTCAATTTTGTTTAACTCCGAGATTTTACATTTTCAATCTTGACTTGAAAAATTCTTATCGGTTCGAGGTCCCGCTGTTATCTTATCGCTTATCAACATGAGGGGTCAATCAAATTGCATAAAATTTCAAGATACCCATAATTCTTTTCATAACTCCCATTCGTCCGCCTCGTCCTTGCTATTTTTTAGCATATCCACCCTGTAATGCGTTGTACAATTCTAGGGCGAGAGTACAACTGTAAATCCCAACCTCCCACCTTACCTAATACCGCCTAGGGTAACCTCTCCACCGACGACAATATTTCCTAGGTTTCATCCCACTTTCACGATACCTATGTAGAACATGCTCACCGCATTATAAGGCACACGGTATAAGCCTGACCCTGCCCACAATGTCCTCAACGAGAGAAGGCGTAAATCCTTTGCGCCCTTACTATATACCGCCGTCTATAGGAGAAAAGGTCGGAGCTCTTCCGCCACAACCGAATCCTTTTTCGACCGGTAATACGACGGCAACCCCAACTACTCCAAACAAATATGCGTCCAGAGCACGAGACATCTTCCCAGATATAGATTACAAGGACCACCTAGACGACCTGTCACCTTCAGCAGTTCAGTCTGTGAAGCAATTTATAGACGAGCTATTATGGAAGTACACGTCCGTCCTCATGTCCCAACCCTTCGAGGTGGCCAAGACGATTTTGCAAGTGAGGATTCAAGATGACTTAGGAAACTTGAATATCTCAGAAGCCGTAAAGGCCCCGAGGAAACCTAGCCCAGGTCTCATGAGTCCGACAAGTCTCGGTAGCCCAGACCTCGACAGCCCTAACCCTTTAAACCCGAAGCGTTCTGTGTGGGATGAGGTACATTAAGCAACTTACTACGACTTGTCGTTAACCTACCGGCACTAATATAACTTGTAGGGTGGCGAGTCAGATTCTGACCCGGAGGAATCCGCATACTTCACTACCAGTACCCCATATACACCTACGCCGTCCACGCGATCGCATAGGAGGAGGGGTTCGTCGCCCTCGGGCTCTCCAAAACCGCCCCCGAAAGCCGAAGTCATCCCACATCAACTTGTACTTAGACGACCCGATTCGATATTCGACGTCATATCACAATTATGGTCGAAAGAGTCTGCTTGGGGTGTTTGGAAGGGGACGAACGCTACCTTTCTCTACACGGTGCTGCAGTCGTTGTTTGAGAACTGGTCTCGCAGCTTATTGAGTGCGCTGCTAAATGTCCCAGATTTAGGGCTCAAGGACGATGTCGATAGGCTAGTCGACGTTGCGTCGCCATATCCCTGGGCCTCGTTATGCGTTGCTGCCGCCGCCGCTGTTGCCACAGGCTTGATCCTAGCCCCCCTCGACCTCGTAAGGACTCGATTGATCGTGATACCTACCGGCCGTAGCTCGCGCCGCACCCTAGCAACCCTACGAGCGCTCCCCTCGTGGGTCTGCCCCTCATCTCTAATCGCCCCCACCATGCTCAACTCTCTCGTCCACCCATTCTTCACCTTATCTACTCCGCTCGTGCTCCGCTCTCAATTCCTCATCGATCGCGAACAATCCCCCATGACCTTCTCTATCGCCAAGTTCTGCGCATCCTGCGCATCCCTATTCATCAAGCTACCTTTAGAAACCGTCCTGCGACGTGGCCAGGTGGCGGTCCTCGCAGAACCCACATACCTGGAAGCTCTCGACGAGATCGGTCAGATGGACACGATCGTACCCCCGGGACCGTACAACGGTGTAGTCAGTACGATGTACACGATCGTCACCGAGGAAGGCTCGCGTGCTGTCGCGGCTAAGATTAAGGCTCCTCCGCGCGGCAGAAAGCTGAAGTCTCCAAAGGCGGCAGATGTGATTTACAGGAAAGGTCAGGGCTTTGATGGTCTTTGGAGGGGGTGGAAAGTCAGCTGGTGGGGCCTGGTAGGCTTGTGGACGGCCGGGGTAGCCGGTGGTGGTGGTGAGGGGGAGTTCTAAATGTCTCCCTCAACCTACATTCATATGCTAGCTTTTCGGCAAGCCCAACTTACGAAGAAACGGACGGAGTTTTGGTGTTAGTGTTGATGTTGATTCCTGAAGCCCTTCAGGCTGACTATTCCCTCCTCAGCAATGGGTTCATGTGCGCGAAAAGCAGATAAGGAGCACTTTATGAGATACGGCTTGATATCCCCTATTCATAATGTACGACCCGGATTCCGCTCGTGCGGAGTCGCTTGTATGTACAACCTCTTGGAAAAGTTTATAGAGCTGTCAATTCAGTCTACTCCCAACTTTCATACCTGACCCGCGCTTCGCATTGAACTGTTTCTATGGATACGCATGATACTTGGACTCTAGTAAAACTATCATGGTCGATCAATTCCGGATCAGTAGTGAAGTATTCGACGACGCCTAAACCTAGGACCCGTCAGTTTCACAGGATGAACTTTTTTACCTTGGCAGCCGAGTAGCTGAATGTTTCGATTCCCCTATTTGTCTCTATTTCGATTAAAAAAAAGCAGGGTATATCACGGTCCACGGACTTAAACATTATCCCACGATGCCAAAAAGCATCCAATCTACTCACCACATCATGAAAGATCAGACGACCCGCCAAATCGATTAAGAATCAGAAACGATGATTCGTATACATCATCAACAAATCTGTATGAATATGGTTAAGAGGTTTCAGAAATGAAGAAAATACCGATAGAAGAAGTCCAGTGGTTCTTTCTAGAAGTCGACCCCTCAACAAATTTGCTGTGGCGTGAAACTCCCGGGGGCTGTTTCCTTTTTCGGCTATCCGAAACGGCAATGTGGATCGTCTGAGATCGACGCAGGGGCCGATGTGGATCCGTACCCCCCGAGCTGATCCCCCGCTGATTTTCCTCGCCTTCTCAATTCCTCGTAGGGCTTTGTTTGCGACGAAGGCAGGTTGAACCGGACATGCCCAATGCGACTATACGCAGTACAGCTCCTCTGCATGATCGAAACTTCAAAAGATCATACACGTCGGCCACGTCGTGGCATTTTAATGGTTGGTGGGATAACTGGCGAAATGCGTTAGCAGGTTGGGTCCGAATGACCAGTGAATAGATTTACTTCGCCAGTATACGAAACTGGACTTCCAAAACCCCTTACTCGGCCATTTCTTGTCGGTTTGAACTACCTTCTACAATAGCGACTATACTCCATTAGTACTTCATTATCAACTAGAACCTCACTTTTCGGTTTCCGGGACGAATTTCCAGCGTTAGCGTACCAGCTTCCTCTCGCGGCTCTGCGCAGATCGTGTGATGATGGGTCTCTGCACGGGAGCGGCTGAGCGGCTATCGATGGTGTGGTCAGGCGAATACGTCCGCCCGGACCTTTTAATTTAATCGCGGCCGAAGGCATGTTAGAGATGATCTCTTCTGCAGCCCAACATTTGGCCTTGTTCCAGCGTATCTCGTATGTCTATTTTACGTTGAGGTTGTATAGATATACGTCTAGAAAAGGTAGCTAGGTAGGTAGTTTGGAGTAGAACAGTCGTTGGTTATCGATAGATTTACAGCATGGTCATCGCTGCATCCATGCCGTCTTTTTGGTGGTTTCAGAATGTGATTTTCTATTTACGTCAAGTCACCCGCCGCGCACAAGTCCGAAATCTCAGACGCATTAACCGCCAAGGCATAGCATGACGAGTCGTCTGTGCCAGTCCCGCATTCCCAAATCACTGGCTCTCCTTCGGTATTGGGAATGCGATGCTACCCTAGCAAATTGTCGACATTGGACGGCATGGGTGCTAAAAGTAGGGGGGTTCGACCCCCGTCACGATCCCTTCGAACCAATCGCAACCGCGCTTCATCTCGGTTCAAGTTGTCTTGTATCGAATTCTGCACATCCATTCCTTCAAATCAGCTAGACGCCTTGTATATTCTAAATATGAGTGGGACTTACGGAATTGCACTTATGATCACCGACATGGATAGTCGACAGCGGTACCCATCGTCGAAGGAGTATATAATAGGAATCGTGATGCCTTCTCATAGATCCTTCTTTTCCTCATCGCCATCGGTTTGCGAACTCGATTTACGTATCCTTTCGTTGTTGTCCTTCTTTTGCAAACTCAAGTCATTCATTTCATTCCTCCTGGTGAGACCAGCTATCTTGATCGATACACGTTAACTCGTTCATACTATTTGTCGTCTCTTCCTGCCTTTCGCTCACTCACTACAATATACGATTATCGAAAACCATAAAAATGGCACCCTCGAAAACTTCCACGCTCCTCGCAGCTCTTACGTCGGTTTCTACCGTCGTCGCTCACGGACACGTTGATCACATCGTGATCGATGGTGTCTTCTATCAGGGTTACGACCCAACCTCCTTCCCCTACCAGCAAAACCCTCCCACCGTTGTTGGGTGGACTACTTCCCAAACTGACAACGGCTTCGTCGAGCCTAACAGCTTCGGAAGCGCCGATATCATCTGCCACAAGAATGCCACAAACGCTGGAGGTCACGCCCAGGTCAAGGCTGGCGACAGCATCGCCATAACCTGGAACACTTGGCCCGATTCTCACAAAGGGCCCATGATCGACTATCTCGCTCCTTGCGGCGACTCCTGCGAGACTGTCGACAAAGAAACGCTTGAGTTCTTCAAGATCGATGAAGTCGGTCTCCTCGACGATAGCACCGCGCCCGGAAACTGGGGTTCGGATGTCCTGATCTCGAACGGCTTCACATGGATGGTGCAGATCCCGTCCAACATCAAGGCCGGCAACTACGTCCTTCGCCACGAAACCATCGCTCTTCACTCCGCTGGCTCGTCCAACGGCGCGCAAGCGTATCCCCAATGCTTCAACCTCGAAATCACCGGTGACGGTACCGACTCTCCCGCCGGAACCTTGGGAACTAGATTGTACAGCGCTGAGGACCCTGGTATCCTCATCAACATCTACACCACTGGAATCTCGTACACGATCCCTGGTCCCACTTTAATCGCCGGTGCGTCGGCGTCTGTCGCACAAACTTCTTCTGCTGTTACCAGCACCGGTGCCGCAACAGTTGGAAGTGGGGCGGGTGCGACCAAGCCAGCAGTTTCTACCACGGCAGCAGCGACCTCGGCTGTTACCACGAGTGCTGCCCAGCAAGCTTCGACTTCGACTCCCGCAGCTTCTGCGCCTACCACTCTCGCGACTTCGACGAAGCCAGCTGCTTCCCCCAGCACCACCACCGCTGCTGCTGCAACCACGACCGCGGCCGTGACCGGAGGTGTAAATGTGCAGAGCCTGTATGGCCAGTGCGGCGGTAGCAACTACGCAGGCCCCACTGCCTGTGCTGAAGGTGGCTGCAAATCATGGAACCCGTATTATCACCAGTGCGTCGCGTCGGCTTAGATCGACCACTCGGGCGGGTAGCGGGTAGATCCGAGTTAGCGGGCGTTGGGAACTTGAGGCTCTGCGGCAAGGCAACGACGTGTGTATATATATAACATGGATAACTACAAAAACGACCCCATTTTGCTCCGGCTTTGTCGGACTGGGGTCGCGATGTCTGATTCTTGTATTTACGATTGAAACGAAATTAAAATTGAAGTATATAGTCGGATTTATTGGCAGTTCTGACTTTTGGTGATTGATTCCGTATCCCCCAGTTCAGAGTTGTTCGGGGCAAGTTAGTGTCACGGAGCTATGGCCGGTAGATTTTCGGTAGCCCGTTTCTGAGTCACTGAGTCAATTAAAGTTCAGCCAAATGCTGGTACCAGCTCAACTGCTATTGCTACTGTAGGTACGTATAGCACTATACCTAATCGACCAATGTTTGCTCATTAAGTACTTACCTAGATAGGTAATAGGTACATATTCAATTTATTTCCTAGGAGTCTTGAAGTGCTGAGAGGGCAGGGAGCAGTCTCGAAGCAGTTAGCTTTCTTACAATTCGTTCACTTACCTATTCAGGTAGTACCTATCTTTCGTCAGTACCTACGTGATAACCATCTGGAAAGAGATGGGGGGATACACCAGGCTGACTTCCAGTTGATGCTTGCAAAGCGCTTCAGGATAGATTATCACGGAACAAGCTCAAATAGGTGTAGAAACAGACAAAGATCAATAGCAATTTCAAGTTCTTGATTCAGTACCTCATTATTGTTGGAGTCGTATGGAATATCTACTAGATACTTTGTCTTTGCTTCAGTTTCTGCTGTAGGAAACAGTTTACCATATCCAAAAATCGTTACAGAGTCATTTGACTCATATATTGTTTGAGCAATTACTCATATTCTTACAAGATCTTAGAGTTTATTGTCAACTGCGATTGGCAACTTGCTAGAAAAACAATTGGATTAATTGACCTAATACAGCCCTGTACAAGAATAGGGCGAAGCCCTCTTGAAGTCATTGAATCGTAGCATTAAGAGATTACTCGTACTAATCACAAATTAGCAACAGCTTCGTTGCTCCTCTGCGCCTACTGTACGTATGACTACCGTAGGACCTTTTACTAATATGACTATGGTGTCAATCATGGGATATGCGTGGCTATGTGAAGTATTTTGTTTCAATACATTCTTCAAATTGTGCCTTCGATCATTCGATGGATGTTGATCGAAGATACAATCTAGAACGCAAGAATGGCAGGAAGAGGTTAAGGCGCATTAGCCTACCCACAGGTGAGAATATATGTACGGGATGTACCCCGAAAAGAATTTGACCAAAGGTTGAATTGAAATTTAGCAAACGAGAAGGGCAGTAAAGTACATTCAAGTACAACGACCTGGGAAGATAGAGAAGGTAGGGGAGGTGTGTACTGTTGAATTGACCTAAGTGAACGTCTAGATACATAGCATGTACATACCTATGTACCTAAAGTCCTAGTGCCTTTTACTTCGATGTTGTAATATTGGAATATTCCACTAAGATGCCAGAGACACTATGGACCTATCACGTCTAGACGTTACGGGGGAAGGTACCTTACCTATTCAATGTATTACTGGTGTTGACATCGATGCATGTAGGTATCTAATACAGAACACATACTGGCAGATGGCCAGACCTTCGATCTGAAGTTCTCATAGCGGATCAAACTATTTTTAATACCTGTCTTCAATGGATGCTGCATGATGTAGCGGGGATATCTAGGTGTAGGATGATCATCTACGGGTCAGAATAATATATTTTTATTTTCATAATGATACATTGACTTATCAAACGCGAGCAGCCAATATACTCCTTCCATGTTTGAGCAGCTTGAGTTGCCCCATGCTCTACAATGGCTACTTGCACTCTGATATCGAAGCAAGCTATGGCCATAGGATGCATGTTTCTATCTCATATGGTCTCTCTGCACTGAGCTAATGATGCATTGGGTAAGTTGTTATGATATAGAGAGGGCAACTACGAACGTACCTTCCGTGACTCTTACCTGCCGCCGCAGACATTCCCAATCACAGACCTCATTTCGTTTTCTATATAACAGCAGCCCGTTTCCTCTTAACCATCTTTCCTTTCCCTCACTCTACAACCAGATCTACTAAGATAAATTCAATACAGCCATTATCTTACAAGACATTCTTCCTTTATTCTTACACACTCTCCTTCACCACATACCCTTCCATACTCTAGTCGATACTACATACCTCAACATTAGTCGACTTACCAACCCATCAGACGTTCCATACATACCGGGAACAACCTTGACCTACACCTGCTCTTAGTTGAGGACCGACTGTTCTCATCATCTGGTCATACCTGCAGACCTTAGGCCTCGCATCCCAAGTACGGTTAGTCATCTCATCTTTTCCCTACCTAAGCGACGACTACCTTTTGTATCATTCCTCTCCCTATATACATACTTCCTCATACACATATGATTATGCTACCTGGTCGTATGGATACTACTCAGTACTCAATGGTCGGCTGCCACCCAAAAGCTTCCCGCACTGCACCACTTCACATCAACTTCAATTAGCATCACTGTCTCTTTTACACTTGTTCTATATATATTTCTTTTCTGTACAACCCCCAACTATATATAACTTAACTGACATTCCCTACTAGATCATCTCTTTTCTTAATCATTATATACATCTCAACAAGATGTCATCCCCCACAGGAGCAAACCAACAGAACAGCACTCCTGCCGCAATGGCTGGCGCCGCCGAACCTCCGGGTTCGGCTTATACCACTCGGCTTGAGGAGCACAATGCCGAGCTCAAGAAAGCGCTCGCAGATGTTCGAGCGTCCCTGGAGGCCTACAAAAAGGAGTCTCAGGAACTTCGAGAGACTTTTGTGGGCCTCAAAGAGGACGCCCAGTTCGTAAAGAACCAAGCTGCGAAGATCCAGGGCGAAGTGAAGATTTTCTCGAAACCTCGGCGTACTACGCAGAGAAAGAGGGACTTAGACCAGGCCCAGGCCCGGGTGAAAGAGCTTGAGGAACAGCTCGGCAACGTCCAAAAAGAGAATGCCAACCTACGACAGATAGTTAGCCAAGCCAACAATGCGAGTGCCAATTTGCAAGGCCAGTACGAGGCCTTACAGGCACAGAACCAAGAGAGGTGCGCTAGAATTGCGCAACTGGAGACCGAAAAGTAAGTTACATAACTCGAAGCCTTTCAATCTCTTCCAAGAATTAGCTACTAACACTCTTTCTTACAGTGCCGCTCTGGGCATGATCGCTGGACAAGAGCTGCCCCTTCATGCCGTTCCCATGGAATACCAATACCCCATGGATTTGGGAGCGGATTTCGCAGTCGATGCGCCGGCCTCCCAACCAAGCCAGGCCAACCAGCCCGACCAGTCAATGGGGCAGATGACCGATTTCGACCAGTTTGGTGGCTACGGCTACTAACAGGCCGACATAGCACAAGGCCAGAACGCTTTATAGGAAGCGTTCGATAACTACAACTTCCAAGCCGAATAGGTAGAAGGGCTTGGAACATATATGATAGATGACATAACGATTTACGAAGGGACGAGTTCGGAGTTCGGGATAGGAAGATACCCAGAGGTTTAAGGAACTTGAATTGAAAGATACCCAGGAGTTCAAGGGTGGGGGACATATTTACATAGTTCATCGATAACCTCGAGCGGGCGTCTTCCGCTGTTTCTGTTCATTACCATAACAGAGACTAATTGCGTTTGATTTCCATGCCAAATACCTCTACTGTTCCAATTGCATGATGTGTTGACAAACACCTACGTTGCTGCCGCAGCGACACTTGGAGAGGCTTGATATGTATAATCTTAGACTCCCTCATGCTTGATTCGTTGAGAATAGTAGTCGCTCTATATATTATGATTGACCCAGGGTCCAAGAAAGAACAATCCCACAACTACTTCAATTCACAATCTTAATAGCTTAGAGACATTGAATAGAGAGGAACCTTACACGAAGGTACGAACATGCTCCCGCTACATACAGAGATTCTTCAACCTACATCGAATATTCCGACGGATGGACGGCCGACCAGAGACACTAAATATCAGTTGAACAAGCATTAACACTGTCTAGAGCATCTACAAGAGGTGTATCCCGATGAATCTCCAAAAGTTACCTGCTATATATTGAGGTAGAATGCGCAATTGATACAAACCACCCAAGTCAGCGACATGGCGACAATTGCCTACCAACGCAAAATCTATTATCTAGAAGGACTTTTCTTGGTCTCAATTGAAATTGTCAATTGGATGGTCTCAAAAATCGTGCTAATAGCCAAGTAATTTTACTTGCCTGATAAACGAAGATAGTGATATTAAGAACCCGATCAATTGATAGTAGGGGCAAACAGTCCCAATAACTATCTAAACCTAACTACTAACTACCACCAATGCGACCTATCAGGTATTGTACTAGGCCTACTAAGAACTAGGCCTGATCAGTAGGTGCCAGGTTGATAGTAGGTAATTACAACACCAGAATCTCGAATTCGTTCTCCTTGCAAAACTTCAAGCAACACTCGACACACGCCCCATGTCTCAACGCGGCATGTGCTCCGACCGGTTTCGACAGCGCGAACATTCGTAGGTTATTGTCGCCGTAGGTGGAAACGACGGCTATGGCACCCGGATACCCATGAGCGTCTACACTCGAACGGCGCGAGTACTTGGCTACGGTCTTCAGCACCGCGGCTCTTCCCTCGCCCTTCAACTCGTGGTTGATAAATTTGGTACACTCTCAGAACCAGGGAAACGGGTTGCCCGGGCCGCACGGGTATACTACTAAGGGTGAGGAAGCACTGCTGGTGTTGGCGCTGATAGTCTTGGGACCGCGGACCTGTTCTGCGTGTGCCGGGATATCAACCGACGAGCTAGGAGGGTGCATGCATGCTTCGATCCGCTCCGTAGAAGCTAAAGTCCTGAGCATGCCACCTCTGTTGATCTAGCGTCGGAGATTTCCACCCTCCCCTTCGTCGGCATGGTAGACCATTGCACACTCCAAGATCCCCTGACGAGGCGTTTCCCGTACAACCATGGCCCAATGCTGATCTGGTGACAAGTGGGAAGCTGTTAGTCCTGGCGGAACCTCGAATGCGTCCATACTCGCTCTAACTTGCAAGGAATATGAGTCTGAGCCTGTCAACTTGTGACAGCGTCTCAGGCTGTGCTTATGGAACATGTTTCCCCGTCGCCAGTTAAGCTTTAGAAAACTCTCATCGTCTCCAGGCAAGTCCTTCTGGAACGGGATAAGACTCATGACAGCCTGGCCGCCGACGCAAGAGACAATCGTGCCATCGTTCTCCACAGGCGGTTTGATTTCTTCGTCCTTTTCGCGAGATCCGTCGTCTCCAGCTAATATTCTGCAGATACGGTGCCACTCCTCGACGTCGCAGCACGCCTTCTCGCCACCGAAGACTCTGCAGATTGCTGAGATGACCGTACTCGGCTTGACCTCCCCTCTTCTCCATACCATCGGATCCGGTCTGACTAGCAAGGTCTCCACCGCCTCGAACAACGATAGAGCCAGTATAGTAGCTGCCACATGCGCTACCTGCTCCGTAAAGCGCGTCACCGGTCCCTTATGTAAGATAGGAGGCAACTGGGACTTGAATAAGGCACGAAACCACTGCGAGTCCATATTTTGCGACTGAACGAACGTAGCCGCAGATCGATACTGGTGTACCGGCTCGCTGATGCCCTGCACTTTCTTCAGGCCGCAACCAGGCACGAGCATCAAGACGCGGTCGATTTCGGGACGCGAGGGAAACGGTTTGAATGTCGTAGTGTATATCTGGGATGAGGGATCATCTGATCGAGGACTTCGTTGCTCCTGTTGATCAGGTTGTCGGCCGGGTTGTTGGCGTAGTCCTTTCTGCGTTCGGTCTCGTTTCAAGTCGTGGAAGCAAGGTGATCCCCAGCGATCGTGCGTCACACAGGCTCCGGAACACACCGCCAAGCTCGATTGCGCTGCGGCGAGAACGAACGGGAGAGCTTCCAGGATAGCTTTTTCGCCTTCGCCTCGATCAAGTCTAAAGGCGCATAGCATGAGGCGGAAGTACGAAGAAATGGTGACCACTAAAACAACTGAGGTTAGCTATTGCTCGTTCAAGGAGGGGACTAGCTGATTTAATGCAGCTCTTAGGGATAGCTCCCCCCAAGAGAGCAAATGCAATACGAGAAAGGGAAAGAAAAGACTCTGGGTGATACATACGGCCGCCGTACTGTTCTGCCTTTCCGATCCCGTCAATAGAATCCAAGTCTTTCGTCATGGAAGGGTAGAATTCCAACACACGAGCGTATGGCGGAGACGATTGATCTATCACGATCTCAAGGTTGACGAAGGTCATAACGTTGCCTAGGTGTAATGGACCAAGCTTCACATTCTTTTTCGACTGGCGGTCTATGATGTATGTCGTTGCCTCCTTGCCGGACCACCAGTTCAACATTGCCGCAATCCAGAGGGCACAGATACCAGCACGAATTTCGAATGCCTTGAGTTGGAAACCAAATTCGTCAGCATGGTCAGCTTGCAAGTCTTGCAGCATGCTGATTATCTTGATCACAAGTGCCATAGCAGGGGTTTTGCCTAGCCGGCTTGGACAAGTAGCACCAAGGTCAAGAAGATGGTGGATGAACTTGATCTCGTAGTTTACAATTCTGTCTGCAAACCCAGAAAGCTGACATCTGTCATGGATGGAACGAATTAGTGGCAATAGCTCTTCCGCCGTAGGATATTGTTTTTTGGCGCGTGAGAGGTAGTGCTTCATCGACTGTGCTAATATTTCCGCGCATTCTCGCGATCCAAACGCCGTGACCAAGGCGCAAACAAGGGCAACGAACTTTAGGCCTCCTTTTGTATTGATAAAGTAGCGCATCGCATCGGCATCTGAAAAGCCTATGGCGACCCCAAAGATTGCCAGATCGATCTCTCGATTGAACGTGCCCACCGTTTGCTCTACTTGTTGGCAGGTTTCATCGCATATTGATAGCATCTCGCCAAATTTCTCGTAGGCGGTAGCTACTTTCAAATCTTCGGCACTCAAGCTGTCTTTTTCAAACCGTGAGTAGTCCCACGGGGGGACTGGCGTGCTTGTCGTATCTTGACTTGCCATCGTGACTATTCCGTATAACGTGTTAGTAGTAGTCAGATAGGTAGTTATTGACGTAAAGTTTGATTTAACATACCATAGAAGTACGATCTGATGGAATCACAAGATGAAGAACTTGAATGGAAAATGTTGTAAATTCAAGCTTCGGATGAGATTTAGAAAACTACCTAGCTATATAATATGGCTACTACAAACCTGACGAAGTCGATGCTATATGATCCATAGTGTACCTACTCCTTGAGGAAGTAGAGATAATACATCGTCGGTTTTGTTCATACAAAGGATGTACAAGACTTGGAATTTTGAAGGTAGGTTTGAAATGTAAATATATCAGTTGTGAAAATGATCAAGACGTCGTTCATTATTATTATTAGGGGTAACTTTGGAAACGAACAACACATCACCTAATCCGAACAGGTGATGCTACAACAAAATATGATTAAACTCTCCTTGAGTCTGAAGACAGCATTGTTTACTGGGTCGTGTGCGTTGACTACGTCTTCACGCATAAAGACAGACAGTCCATTGAGTACTAGGTTTGACCTTCTGTGATCATACAAATCATAAACTATCTTGTCAATATATTTCTAGCAGCAGGGTAATATTCTTAAAAAATGCCATTATAATGATGTAATTCTAGACCAATATTTACAGCTGAGGAAAACAAGTATGGCCGCCTACCTCTCGAGAAGTCCTCAAGGTAATAGTAATACGACAAATGAACATTGAGTTGAGGTAGTAATAGCGTCGCTAGCTTACGTGGAGTTACCAGCTACATTAGTCAATATTCTTGATAGTTGATTATTTCAACCAGTCGATGAGATCATCCAGTGCCGATAGGGGGCCAACGTGGCCGATATAGGAATCCGGTCGAAGTAGGACGTAAGTCGGTTGACTAAAGCCCAAATCCTTGTGCAGTGTGGCGTCTTTGTCGACGTACCCCGACTGGCCATTTGGCTTCTCTCCAAATATCAAATGTACTTTGGAGGGAACAGGACTCTTTCCCATGAATATAGCTTCGGCTCGTTGTAGGTCGCCTTCGAAGGCTGCCTCAGTCCCAACACCGGAGAATAAGATGAGGTGGTAGGAAGTAGGATCGGCCAAATCGAGTAAGTATTTTTGGCCTTCAGGCCCTTCAATCTTGCCATCTAGCATCCTATCTCCTCCACGAACCGTATTTTCCTTGAGACCCGGAGCTGTCCCCACAAAACCGTAATCTCGATACGAGATGTCGAACTCGGCCATAATCTTTAGCATATCCTTAACACGGCTTTGATTTCCAAGCTGCCATGGAAGAAGCCAGGGTAAGAGGAGATTGCGGATAAATACAAATATGGGATTAGTCGAACTCATGACAGTGAACACTCGATCTGTGCCCTTGAGGAGGTTCTGCCCGACGGGATATCGTTCCCCATGGTAGCTATCGAGGAAAGAGGCTGGCCGCTCCCCCCGAATGACGGCAGCAAGTTTCCAACCGAGATTAACAGCATCTTGGATACCAGTGTTCATGCCTTGGCCACCTGCCGGGCTGTGAATGTGAGCAGCATCGCCGGCGACGAAAAGCCTGCCGTTGCTGTACTTATTGACACCTCGGTGGTGCAAGTAGAAACGCGCAAGCCAGGACGGATCGTATAGTTTTCCTTTGATCGGTACCATCTTATCGAAGAACTCCTGAAAATCTTCAAGTAGTGGGCCTCCTTCCCTATTCATAACATTGGCCCCCGATGCAAAAACGCGAACCTTCCCGTCTTTCATCGGCAATACCACGAATACTCCTTGGCCGAAACACATGATTGCGTCCCTGGTCGGAGTCTCCCATTCTACGTGGGTATCTGCGAGTACGAAATGCTGCTGGTAGGATTCTCCGTCAAATGTTAGCCCGGCGGCTTGGCGTACCACACTGTGACTGCCATCACAGCCGACAGCATACTTGGCCCTTATCGTCTTCGTTTCTTCCCCTGCCGTATCTCCGGCTTTAATAAATGTCGCGGTCACGCCGTCGGCATCCTGGACAATGGTCTTAGCTTCGAGACCCCACTCGACCTTTTGCCCATACTTCTTTTCCAGGCATTCGTCCAGAAAGTACTCCGTATCTTCCTGCGAGATCACTTTCTGGAATGGAAAGGCCGTGTTAGGTAGTGCTGCGCCGCTTCCGACATCGACCCTAGTCGCTTCTTTGCCGTTGACGCAGTATCTAGCGCCAGTCGCGGTAAACCCCCGTGCTTGGAGATCGTGGGCGATGCCGTGGCGGCTAAGTAGCTCGAGCGTACGTGGTTGCACAACAATGGCGCGGCTTTTATCTGAACGGCCTAATGATTTGTCGACGATGCGGAAAGGGATGTTCTGGGCTGCTAGTTCTAGCGCTAATGATACCCCGGTGGGACCTCCGCCAACTATGAGGACATCTGTGGTCTCCATTCAGACGAGTTATCTATAAGCGTAAAGTAGGCAATGAATATGGTATGATGTTGTAAAAGCTGAGATGAATTGTTTGATGTAGAAGAGGCAATTGAATCTCGAGATGAGCTTGCTAGAATTATTTATATGTTCACGATCGAGAATTAGCTACATCACGAGGGTCCCACATGAATCGCTTACCTCAGATAGCTCAGACCAAATTGAGCAGTAGGGCTGGAATGCCGCTTTCAGCTTGGTGGAGAGCCGGTGTCTTGTTTAATAGCGCCGCCGACGAGTCGGCACGTTCGACCAATCAAATAAAACAGCGATCGATCGGTCTCTCGGGCTGCCGCCGTTCCCCCTTGCTGCAGCTGGCTTACATCCGATCTCACCCGGAAAGATCGTGGACCGGGTTGTATGAGTCAGCGCCGAATTCATGAAACTTTCTCAACTTGCTGCCTAGTAGCCATTATTATTATTATTAGCAGAAGGATAGTGGGCCTGTAACTCTACACGGGCAGTGTAGAAGCGCCAAGCTGGTTTGACCGACCGCGTGACCAGAGTTCACATCGAGATGCTAATTGTAGTTATAGTTACCTCTCTGCGGAAATGAGGGACATCGGAATTCTACACCACCCGAGTCATTGAATCGGTGGGCGCACCCCGACTGGAAATAGTTCAGCAAATCACTATGAAATAATTCCCTACCTGGTAGGTAATTGTTAATTATAACATCGGAAGCATCTAATGTCAAATCTTGCCATCCACCAAAAAAAAATAATGCAACTCTGGGCTCTTGGCACCTAAGCTCTCGGCTACAATGGTAGCTGGAGTGGACTTGGGCGCTTATAGGCGCTGAAGATACTATTATAGGGGTGTTAGTGCGTTGATATAGTGAGTAATTTCCACTAACCAATCAACATGCACTTGAAGCTCGCCCTATCTAACAGTGCGGACGCCCTACATCTGAGCTCTTAACATACATCAATCAATCTTGGCACTCATCTGCCAGCTGCAAAGTCCGAGTGCCGGCCAAATGAGAAAAAGCTGAACAGCTGTTCAGCAGCTGCATTTCAGCCTGCACAGCTGCAAAGAAGATTTGGCATGTTAGGAGCTTAATTGTGGGGCGTTCGCGCTGGTGTGGTAGGTGATTGTTGTATATGGCTACACCCACGTTGTATTAAACCATCCCTTGTACATAATACAATCAATTCATCAACCACTACATGATCACAAGAACCCTAACCACCAACAATAATGGATGGGATCAGATTGAACTTGCTCATGCAACAAACATTTCATCCCGTTCAATGTTTTGGTTTTTATATTCAATCCATATTCATTCCGCCAGTCAATCTTGCTATGATGATTGCTCTTGAGCTAATTTACAAGAATAAACTAGCTTCCTTCCATCCTATGAGGTTAAACTAGGTAGTGGCAACCTTGTAAGTTCTTTCTTCCTGCTAGATATTGATTTCACCATCTTCTTTCCTACTACATTTTTTTCCTACTACATCTTCTTTCCTACTACTCCTACTACTCCTACTACTTCTATTTTCTCCGACCATTCTTATTCCCAATTCCCATTTCCCAAATGTCTTTTCTCGCCCTCCAATCCTACACACTGTCATAACACAATAACCTAATGCTTGCCTACCGATCCCCTCACACTATCGCATCGTTATCGATGTGTATACTCTTCAGTTTCGCACCAACCCAGTTACCTGCTCCCTTCCATCATATTTTATTTTCTTTTTGTTCTCCATCTACTCATACCCGCACCAACTCCTAGCTCTCCTTAACCTTTACCTCACCTACCTATACCCTTTCTTGTTATATGAGATATATCGTACAAGATTGTAAATGCATCTTGCATGGTGCGGCTTCAAATTCTCAACGTCGCACCCATCTCAGGTCCTCCTCCAGAATGCGCACTGCTTCCATTTTCCCTCTACTTTTATTTTACTAATGCATTAAATGCTTTGAGGTTAGCTGCTACGGTAGCGGTACTAAACATATGTATATTAGAATATTAATATAAGTCTCTATCGCCTAATCTATTATTTTTTTTACCAATCAATCCATGGTCTCCTCCTGAGCTACGAGGATAAACTGGCTCCCTCAACGTCCATGAGGTTAAACTGGAGGGATCTTCGGACCAACACGAGTATTCAATCCATACGATAGACTAACCTATTACAACTCGTGTGCTTCCTTCCAACTAATAGAGGATACCGCAATAGCTCCGACAGGTAAGCAAGCCTATAAATATGACTTGGCGATTTTTTCCAGAAAGGTTTGCTAACGATATTTTCATTATTAGGTCAAGGAGACTAAGCTCCTTACTAGCTAAGGACCTCTCCTGTAATCATCAGACTTGGATTTAGGCAAATCAGAACCTTCGTCCCGAGTCCCCTAAGGCATTAGAGGTTACCATAATGGTTCCGATAGGCAAGCAAGCCTATGATGATGACTCGGCCATTCTTCCAGTAAGTTTTTCTTAATTAGAAGAACGATTACAAGCTTTGCTAACGATATTATTCGTTATTAGGAAGAAGACAGTCAACATCAAATTCTGACTTGGGCAAATCCGTACCAACCCTAATACTGCTTGGTTCGGAGCCTCTAGATCTTGATGTTGGAATGTGCCTATCTAAGTTCGGAGGTGAAGCTACCTAAGAGGCAATGCCTTTTCAAGCTAAAACTCGAATATAGCGAACACACATACCCTAAGTTGGCTATTTTAATTTTCCGAGTGGCAGTGTTATCGAAAGGGACCAAGCAGCTGGCCTATCTTGGCACCATCGACATGTATCTTCAACACATGTCTAACGTTGAATGTGCGCTCATTCTCGGGGACCAGGCGGCATCCATTCTATAAAGCAAGTACGGCCGATCGGAGCCCCTAAAGCCTAACTCCAATTGTCTGAGCTTATCTTTTGTTACGACGAAAGCAATGGCCAACATCAGCCACGCATCCGTGCGAAAAGCGAAGCACGACACCTCAAGCTAGAAGGAGAGTATGCTAATTCCTCAACGTGCGAAAACCCGACAGAGTGGAAATTCTTTGTCGCCACGGATACCAAGTCGACAGTGGAATTCGAGGTTGACACACGACCCAAGATTTTTGATAGGGCGGTACAGGAGACCGCCGATATCAAGAGAAACATTTGGGTCAAGATTGCAGCCATCGCTAGCGACGGTCCCCGTGATCCTCTACAATCATGGTTCATAAAGTCTCCTCGAGTTGAGGTACTCGACGCGGGAATGATCTTGAAACACGGAGAGACCTACGAGGTTGCCGGGAACGACGCAATGACGAGGCCTCACGTCGGCGCCATCGACCTTGTGATTAAGTTCCTAGATCACAGGATTTACAGAGTAATAACTATGGCATACGCTGTCGCAGACCAGATGGCCAAGGAAAAAGGGATCGCTGAAAGCATGAAAGCAAACCATTACAGATGCTGGATTATCCCCCTCCCTGGCCGCACCGACGATGGTGGTAACGTGTCTGCCGTGACCATTGTTCTCCGACTCGATCAAGAAGCGACCAACTTACTGCGCCGGGGTGACACGTTCAAAGTTCAACTGAGCGGACTTCAGAGGAAGGTAAATAACGTGTACCCTGTTGACATCGAGGAGGGCCTGGTGTCGTAAATAAAAGGCTACGTACATAGCTCATCGTCGTAAAGATGAGCCGTTGCCCCATAAGATCCCAGGCTTTATCAAAGACCCCGACAACATGCCCGCCAACACGCTCACGAAGATGGAAATGGAGCTGGCGACTATCTTTTGCGAAGCCAAGAGGAGCGACCAGGACGACGAGGTAGAGTTGTTCGTACAAGAGTACAAAGAACACATCGCCAGACCCAAAATTAACGACGAAGAATGTTAAGCGAACTTGCTTCATTGCAAAGGTTCGGTAGTAGAGACGCCAATGCCGGGTCTCGATTCGAGCTATCGATTGATACTCGCAAAAGTCCCTAACGAGCCGTGGTATGAATCCATTGGTGGAAACCCCCGAAGATGCAAATTCGATATCTCCCGTCCACAGATCGAAGAGACATATGTCGATTTCGTGCAACGGATCATGTCCGATGACGCGATGAAAACTTGCAGCTTCGTGGTCACCACGTCAGAACGCGTACACTTCTAGATGATATAGGCCCACGCAGAGGTCCAACAGCCGTCGTCCGTGCCGGAACATCTAAGGCCCAGCAAGACCTTACTCGCCATCTACGACTAACTGCCGAGCTGAGTGAATACTAATAAACCCCTGGTCCTTCCAATCCAAATAGACGGGTGGCAACACTTAGGGATAAGAACTTACACCTGGTTATTGGCTACTTGAAGGATCTGAAAAACGTGTATGCAACGTACAATCCTACTAACATTGCATCGGGTCCGGCCACTCCACCAACGACTGCAAGTCGAAGCCGCGCTGTACGGTGTGTTATGGAGTTGGACACATTTAAAAAGTGTGTCCTATATTAAATTGTCGGAAGTGTAACAAAACGGGACATCTCGCCACGGACTGTAAATTATCATGCCGGAGCTGTGGCTCCTTCAGTCACCTCGAACGAGATTGTACCACGAAAGATAAAAGCAAATTCTCTACAGACGTCGAGCAGACATTCAACGAAAAGAATGATGAAGATGATGCGGACGCGAGAGAATGGGGTCATAGCCACCACGAGACCTGGGAGGACACACCTGGTCAACACACGGCAGACTCCCACGACTTCGAGACACAGGATTGAGAAGTAACTCAGAAGGCTTCCAGTACACCTGAGAAATTAATAAGCCTATGGTGATTCAGGCAAGAGTTTGATCAAAATGACTAGCTCTAGCTGGGAAGTAGTTGATACGGACTGATTAAGACCGATACGCTTGCATAAGATGTCACGACACAAACCTAGAAGCAAGGAAAAGACTATTGTTGCACGAAAAGCTCTAAGCTACCTCGCACTGGGAGACACGATATATACGGGAATCCCTCTTTGTCTATCTGAACACTGAGAGATGTCCTGCTAAGGAACTCCTCTATGGGCCAATACCAGCCCTATCGATATCACGGGATCTTCATAGAAGGCTTGACATAGGATATCAAGTATAGCCATTATATTCACTAAAAAAAAACATCTTACAATACCTCTCCCATGCCTTGACCGTGATTCCCCTCGTAGCCGTCCAACATGACGTTAAACTGACCTTAGGGCAACTATGGACGTTGCATTAAGTGAACGCTTGATGTTTCGTCTATATCTCAAAACAATATCACCCAGCCAAGCTTTGGAAATCCTACGCCCGCCAAGAAGAATACCCGCTCAGGGGAAGCCGCCATCTAACACACCTTTCAACCAGACCATCTCAGTTACCAACTCCCGTCACATGAGACCTGAGCCACGCTACCACGGATAATTAAGTACGAGGCCCCCCTATCCTTACGCGTCTCCGGGCGGCTCTTTCTTGGCTATCTTCGCCAGACGTAGAACCATAGGAAAACCGCGACGTCGAGCAATCACAATGACCAGAATAGGGCAAGATAGCACGCATACTCCCCACACTTGGCGCATTCCTCATAATTTCTCTTTTCTCCCCACGATCTCGCACCTCGGAACTGCAATGAGGATGGGTATTTCGTAGGTCGGCTGAGCCAACCATTGCAACCTTATCCTCCAACCTTCGCAAGGTCTGTTCCAACTTCGAAGATGACTACGAGAGGGACGGCTATGTCGAAAAATTATTTGCGGACCTAAATATTCTATACGAGTGGGAGCGGGAGGAATAATGGTAGCTGCTCTAGAATCAATCCAACAGACGAGAAGAGTACTCAACGGCGTCGACTTTTTTCAAGAGACAAGAAGCAATCCGCCCATATACAAAATACATACAAAATACCCAAATGTGACTCTATGAAAACAGCCAAGATTACAACCAGATGCGACCGTACGAAACAATCAAGATTTCAACCTACAGTACAAAAAGTAGATTCCGTACGACCTCACATACAATCAACGGCGTCGACCTTATTATATGAACAATCCGCTACCTACATACAAGATACCCTCATCCGACAAATAGCAATCGTACGGAGACAGTCAAGATTCAAAGCTACTGTACCCAAATAAGCAATCGTACGACCTCACCAACCCAATATCCCGACCGTACGAAAACAACAGAGAATACAAGCTTCAGTACGAGAAGAAGCTACAGCACGAGATGTCATACCGTACTGCGATGCTCCAAAGACTTTTGGGCCGAGCCCGAGCACTTTTGAAATTGCCTGAACCATTCCAAGTCAGAAGTCGGAGATTCACCCCGATATCATGAAACCATTGATCATTTCCGAGATTATTCATGAATGATTATTAGTCTCGGTTAGCCAGCTTAGAAGACCCAGGGACAAAGGGGACTTATCGTGGTAGTCGGATTCGCGGTTACATGCTATGGGCATATCCCCCTGTAGCATCACATCATGCCTTTACCATCATTTTCTAATATGAAATAAAGACGTGGTGTGAGTATTTCTGACGGTAGCTACAAGATCTGTCATCCCGCCATATAATTGAAAACAGTGACGCATATAGTGGCGTTCGGCTGTACGGGCGCTGTGTTTCTACCGCTAAGTCCCCTGTCAACATAAGGGACATAGCGTTGCTTAGCGCACCCTCTCTACCAACGATTTAGTAGTGCCGTAGTAACGGTCAAAGAAACATCATAGACGCGACGATGGCACCAAGCAACAACTCATCGATCTTCACAATCCATCACCGTTCCTAAAGTATCGCGCGAACCCCTCGAGGGATATTCTTCGTCTTGCATAACTAGCAGCAACGAGGCGAGCACAAGAACATTACCAAATGGAGAACTTCGCGGATGGTCAATTGTGGTCCATCTCCAATGAAATCCCTTACCAGCTACGCGTTCTCGGGTGATTCGCATGATTGCGACGGTACTCCGGAGCTTCGTGATAATAATAAGCTCGTCCGTTCTCAGCCACTTCCAATCCCATCTCGCATTCGAAGTTGGTGTGTTATACCGCGGCGAATTGGATAATACTTACATTATATTCGATTAAATTATCTAATGCCCGATTGCCAGCTTGGTAGGCATATGAAAGCTTGCCAACTGCTCTTTACAGCCAGCCCCCGCACCGGAAGTTGTATTTACGGTTTAGGTGCTTGGGGCATCTATTGTCTTGGCTTCGGCAGAGCCCTGACAAATGTATGTGAAAGCCGTGCCAACCGCGGACCTGCCGTGGTTCTTAAGCGCCATATCGACTGTCATTGGACGGATGCGAGAGGTCCGGCAGTTTGACTTGCCTCTATGGGGATGTCTTAGAATAGAAATAATCTATATTTCTAGGCTAATCGTATCTTGAATATTGCGCATCGCCCTGGCCAGCTATTAAAAGCTGAGGTGATACCCTCAATATTTCGTTGCCATCGAGCGCGCTTCGGATAAGTAGTAGGTTTCGAACTCCAGCCATCATTTGCAACTCGATTCTCGTCCTCAACAACTCGGCTCTTATCTCATTTGCGTCGATTCAAAATGGAAAACCACAAGATTATCCACCATGACGAGGAGAAGGGGTTGCACCGATCGGAAACCACCGTGACCATGCCGCCTGAGCTTTTCGAGAAGGTAAAGCTTCCAAAACGCCATTATTAAATCCAACGATGCTAATTCTACTAGCTCTACCTCACCCCCAAGGTTCCTCATGTTGGAGATTATAACAGGCGTTTCGCCAATCCGACACCTCTTGGTATCGTCGGGTGAGTCGCTTGGGAATGCCCACTGAAGAAATCTGGTAAAACTAACCGTCTTAGATTCGTCATCTCGACTTTCACTTTCGCCATGACATTGATGGGGTGGGCGGGCGCTGAAGGAGCAACACCGGTAGCGTAAGGAACTAGAAACCCCTTTTGTTATCCCGTCTTATGTGGGTCCCGGCTAAATGACGACTTTCCAGGGGCATATTCTTCTTCGTCGGACCCGTGTTGCTAATTTTCGCCATGGTCTTCGAGTGGATCATGGGTAACTTCTTTCCTATGATGGCTATGGGTTTATACGCCGTTTTCTGGTTGTCGTTTGGCCTATTGCAGCTGCCGACTCTTCAGCTAAGCGTACCGTATGCTACGGAAGGCGATCCGACTGGACAGATGTCTCCTGAGTACAATTCCGTAATCGGGTTATATCTCATCGTATGGGGTTTTGCCCTGTTTACCTTCTTTGTTTTTACACTGAAGGTCAATACGGTCTTTGCTCTAATTTTCGCCTGTGCTACCTCGGCGGTCTGGATCTTGTCAAGTGCTTACTTCAAGCTTGCGGCGGGTAACTTTGAGGCGGCGGTCAGCTTGCAAAAGGTATGTACAACTCGATCTGCAAGGGTCTCTTATTGTCACTAATAAATCCATAGGCTGGTGGCGCACTGTTATTTGTCGTAGCCGCGCTGGGGTGGTATATGTGTGTCATCATCATGGCAGGAGAGATGCGTATCACGCTAAATCTCCCCCTTGGTGACCTAAGTCGCTTCTGGCCGGCGACAGACGTAGACTTAGCCGAGGCGGCTACGCATCGCGATTAAAAATGTGGAGGCAGAGAGAGCAGGGGCAAGCAAGTATGGCAGACAATTTATGTACTCTACTATGTAGGTGATGGTTCCTTGTTCGGTCCGTGTATCGATACTCGCAGATAGAACAGTTGCGTGTGTACGAAGAAGTCTATATAAGTACCTATCAAGTTTCTGTTTCTCTCAACGCTCTGTAATTACCAAGGCTTGTGTTATTCCACGTGGCGAGGAAAGTGGCATACGTACAAATTGAGGCGATGCATTTTCGACATGCCCATTACTCAATACCGGACCACATTGGTTCCGTATTGCAACACCCCTGGAGATGACAATCGTATAAGGAATATTCTAGATTCGTATAGCCGACAGTCAAGTCGTACCGCAGGTGTCCAACCCTTCCACGAGGCTAAATAAGTTTAAATGAGATACAACCGGTAGGTGGGCAGCCTTACCGGGTAAGAGGATTCGGGTATTGAAATGAAACTATGTATCATTCGACAACCCCGGTACCCCAGGTTTCGGACGGACGGAATTTGGAGGACTCTTGTGATTTCGATATTTACCTAGGTACTTCTATTAGGTATATATCTATAGCTACCTGCTAATCTATGCATCTCGTCCCAAGCAGGTTGGCTAGATACGATCTTTGCAATCGATCAGTACTCAAACTTTTGCCCAACAATATCCTCGCTAAGCTTCCACAATTTCTCAACAGCTTCGGGGTCCCTGGCATGTTCGTCCACCTCGTGAGGTTGACAATTCGCCAGATAGGCTGGCGATTTGGCTGGGATTTCTGGATCTAGAGCGGCGGCGAGCGACGTAGAGCAGATCTGGTCGAACGTCTTGAATCGGGGCGTCTCCCATTCCCACTCCTTACCTGTATTGCGCTTGGTGATTTCCGGTATCAAGGAGTAATCATCGACAGTCAAGTGACTACCAAGTTGAGTATCATTATTGGAACCTGGATGCGCTGCCGTCGACGTGACGCCATGGCTCTTTAGCTTCTTAGTTAGACCGAAGGCAAACAAGATACTGGCTGTCTTAGCCTGGCCGTAACCCGACCATAGGTCGTAAGTCTTGCCGTTCGAGAAATTCCAATCGTCGAAGCGAAAGGGGCTACAGCGGTAGCCGAGGCTGGTGAGATTAACAACGCGGGCTCCTCCAGGTTGAGAACCGGCGTTTATCAAGGCGGGCGCGAGCAAGTTAGTCAACAGGAAGTGACCGAGATAATTGGCTGATAGCTGGATCTCAATTCCCTGTTTGTCGACTGTGTAGTCCTTGATAGCCATATTTCCAGCACTGTTGATAAGGACGTCTATTTTAGGTGCGGCAGCTAGAATCTCCTTAGCCGCTCTTCGAACCGAGTCGTGGTCCGTCAAGTCGACCTGAATGAATGTTGTTTTGATCGAGCTATCGATCTCGGCAATCTTTTCCAATACTGGATCTACCTTCTTAGATGTCCGCGAGACGATTAAGATGTGAGCTGGAGAACCTTTCGCAAGTGAGATGGCCATTTGGCTGCCGATGCTAGGCATGCCAGCCCCTGTTATAACGTAGGTTTTCCCCTTGACCTGCGAGTTAAAGGCCTCGACGACCTGATCGCCAGTTGAGAATGCATCTAACGCTGCCATAGTGATTTCTATGGATTGAAAAGTATGGACTTCTTTGGAGGAGAGACAGAAGCGTATATAGATATGGACTTTGACAGGAGAGAAAAGAGAGTATTGAAGCTATGATGTATATTTACACGACATCAAAGACTCAAGGGAACAGTTGAGAGCCTGTGATAGTGGGTTGTATTAGGTATTTCGAGCCCGCATACGTCAATACTCACCAGCCTTACCAACTCACAATAATGGCCTTACCGGTCCTAAGTGAATTAACTCCGTAGCTATAGGAGGACCGATCAGAGCTTTCCCACACATTTAGGTAAGGGAGGCAAGGGGGCTGCTATGTGTTTGTTCTCTTGCGCCTCTTAAAGCCGATGCGGTCCTTTGTATTGTATCTGCGGATGTTGTTTGTCTTAGATTGAGTGACTGAAGTATCTGGTACTAAGACATGGATACCCGTAACCCCTGTATGTATTGAGTTACGTAATCGATATCCATGAACATTAGTGCGGGGCATCGGAAAATCGTATTCTTCCAAGCCCCGAAAGTCTATTATGGCTATTGTGGAGTAGACCCCGGTCAACCTTACAGCTACCATCAATTATAATCGCACTGAAATTTACTTGTTGTCATCACCTTCGTCTTGTGTTGGAGCTCAACGGCCAAGTAGCCGTCAATCTCTACCATGGTTCTCCAGGATCTCGGTCGCCGCATCAGCGGTGCTTTACACGATGTTACTCGGGCCCCTAATCTCGATGAAAAGGTACGGGCGATCCTTTTGCAGCGTCGCACCCCGCAATGCATATGATGGATACTGTTCGATGGGATGGGGCGAATGCGCTAACCTACGTCGTAGGCTTTCAAAGTCATGCTTAACGAGATTTCCGGCGCCCTCCTCGAAGCCGATGTCAATGTGCGACTAGTTAGCAAGTTGAAAAACTCCATAAGCACCACCGTTAACTTCAAAGATCTCCCGCCCGGCGTGAATAAGAAACGATTAATTCAGAAAGCCGTATTCGACGAATTGGTCAAGCTAGTCGATCCTCATGCCGAGCCCTTCAAGCCCAAGAAGGGCAAGTCGAATGTCATCATGTTTGTCGGTTTACAAGGTGCGGGAAAGACAACTACGTGCACCAAATTAGCGCGGCATTACCAAGCAAGAGGATTCCGATCATGTCTAGTCTGTGCAGATACCTTCAGAGCCGGTGCCTTCGATCAGCTGAAGCAGAATGCGACGAAAGCGAAGATCCCGTACTACGGCTCCCTTACTGAGACAGATCCCGCCAAGGTCGCGAGGGAAGGTGTGGAGAAGTTCAAGAAAGAGCGGTTTGAGGTTATCATCGTCGATACTTCCGGACGTCACCGACAGGAATCGGCGCTGTTCCAGGAGATGGTCGATATTCAAAGCGCTGTATCTCCCAACGAAACGATCATGGTTCTAGATGCTTCGATCGGTCAACAGGCCGAAGCGCAAGCGAAAGCATTCAAGGAGGCGGCGGACTTCGGTGCGATCATCATTACCAAGACGGACGGTCACGCGAGCGGAGGCGGTGCCATTTCCGCCGTCGCCGCGACACATACCCCTATCGTCTTCATCGGTACCGGAGAGCACATGTTAGATTTGGAAAGGTTCGCACCGCAACAATTCGTCAACAAGCTGCTGGGAATGGGAGATATGGCAGGTTTAGTTGAGCACGTGCAGTCACTAAAATTAGACCAAAAGGAGACAATAAAACATATAACCGAAGGAATCTTCACGATACGAGATCTCAGGGACCAGCTAAGCAATATTATGAAGATGGGTCCCCTATCTAAGATGGCCGGTATGATTCCCGGGATGTCCAATCTACCAGGAATGGCGGGCATGGACGACGAGGAATCGAGCGCGCGACTAAAGCGTATGATATATATTTGCGATAGCATGACCGAGAAAGAGCTCGACTGTGACGGTAAAATGTTTATCGAGCAGCCGACGCGTATGACACGGGTGGCTCGCGGTAGCGGTGTCAGCGTCCGAGAGGTCGAGGATCTGCTCACCCAGCAGCGGATGATGGCGGGTATGGCTAAGAAGATGGGTGGCAGCATGAAGAATATGCAGCGCGCCCAGCAAGCCATGGGCGGCGGAAACAAGGCCCAACAGATGGCTGCCATGCAGAAGCGACTGCAGAGCATGGGCGGCGCTGGGGCCGGCGGTATGCCGGATATGGCGAGCCTGGCAAGAATGTTTGGCGGTGGCGGAGGCGGCATGCCGGGAGGTATGGATATGCAGAAGATGATGGAGAGCATGGGTATAGGTGGCATGATGGGTGGCGGGCGGGGCGGAAGACGGTAACGTGGATAGGGATAGGAACGGACGATTCAATACCTACGCATCATCGGTTCGGTGTCGATTCACAACGTGGGCATTGCATGGCGTTTGGCGGTAAAACGAAGGGTATAAATGCAAAGAATGAACTTAATGACAATTGGTTGAAGGACGCATCGAGGCATGCGTACATACTCCCTCCAGGCATCTTGAAAACTGGTGAGGCTATCGACCACACTTTTGACGGGCATATCAAGGGGTGAAATAATAGGTATACTGGGTATGATCTAACGGCTAATACTGGATGATTGCAAGACAGGGGCGTGTGCGTAAAGACCTTCCTCCCGAAGATTACTACCGTTCTCCGACACATATTATGTCATCCCGCTATACGTATCCACGAAATAAGTTGAGATGCATAGATCGCAAACACCAGTCGTTCGTAACAAAATTTACCAAAACCTTTCTAGCATGGGCCACCGGACATATCTCCGTTGAGCTCAGTTGTCAAAGAGGGGCAGACTGAGGTAATGGAGGTAAGCTCGGCAATATTTAACCTCATCCTTACTCCATGAACGGACCAAGACTACTCCCAATAGTAAAGGCTTGTATGATTGAAGAAATTACGAATTAGAGATGTTCGAAGTCATCGTGATGTCAAACGCCAGTAATCGAAGGTTAAACTTCGTTGTAGTAAGGGCATTCAGGTACAAGCGTAGGGAGTGCGAATCGCACCGTGCGGGGTTTTACGAGGAGGGTTCTATTTCTCACCCTCCACAGGTAAGTAGCATCAACGTTGAAGTTCATCTAGCCTGACACGTATATTAATATGGTACATGTAGGAGCACTCACTCCGGGATATGGAGGATTCTGAATGGACATGGAAAACATTTTCTTGGGATTCTATAAGATCATCTGCTGGACATCTTTGCCTATTCTGGATCGCATCGATGCTAGGATTCCGTCTCTACCTAGAAATTCGATTGGCTGAGAAGCTTTACCAGTTTTAGGGATCCCATCTAGAACCCCTTCCCCTTCTACAAGAAGCTTCACATTGGATTCACTATGACCCCCAGTCACGTCAGTGATGGATTTTCCATTAGGATTTCTCCTTTGGGTAATTTGGGGGTGGATCCAGATGATGCGATTCCAATACCATGTTCTCTGTCCTGCCGAACGTCAATACTCCCGTCCCAGTGGCACGAAGCAGGGGCCTACAACTGTGGACTTCGACGCCTCGTAAGGAAGACATTGCTGACAGGTCAATTTAATTAGGGGATCCGGAGGGTGCCCTAGGTGACAAAATATGTCACTAACACTGGTGGCACCGGTCAGCCTCAGATAGGGCTTATTCGGGACTTAGTTCCAATTTGGCAAGACATCAAGCCCAGTGGGAAGGGATATGCTTGCCTGGTACACGTACGCCATTCGCCTTAGGGATCTCCAGGGCTGACATCAGTGAAGTCACGATGTTTCTTGATTTTGATACGTTGATCTTTTTGTCCGATTGTGCCACACCGTAGGACCAGTGTCATTTATAAACCAGACACCAGCATTGCTTGTTCCTTTTTTTCAACGCTACATACGATCTTCGTGAGGAGTTTCCAATTATACAATGCGCTGGCCTACCAAAATACATATAATATCATGTCTATCTACACGAGAACCGTCTGCGGACGATTTCCGCACATATTGTCTACCTATGTCAGAACACCCACAATGGTTGCCACGACCGTACAACTTGGACACATGCATACTTCGACGCCAACATCGCTCGCCGAATTTGGGCGGAAGACCGATTTAATCCCTAAACCTCCGGATTCGAGGGAGAATCCCGCAGTTGGTATCGCGCCCGACCCGAGGGCGAATATTGGGCAAAAGAGATTGGCGGATTTCGACCTTAACGGCAAAGTATTTATCGTCACCGGTGGTGCGCGAGGCCTGGGCCTGTCACTAGCGGAGGCTCTTGCGGAAACGGGAGGTAAGGGTACGTTTACGTCGTCGCAACCTCGGGGTATTTCCTTTTCAGAGATTTGGCATATTTATCTAAATGACAAACTCACAGTCTACTGTTTCGATCGCGAAGCAGAAGCAGACGAGCAGTGGAGCGAAGCGGCAAGGCGAGCGATTGAATTCGGAGGCTCCCTCAACTACAAGCAACAAGACGTGCAAGATATTGAAGGGCTCGATGAGGCCATCGCGGAGATCGCAGACAAGCACTTACGACTGGACGGCGTCATCGCAGCTGCCGGCGTTCAACACTTATCACCCGCCATAGAATGGACCAAGGAAGAAGTGACTCGGATGATGGATATCAACTTCACCGGCGTGATGATGACGGCGACTAGCGCGGCTCGCCAGATGTTTAAATATAAGATCCACGGTAGCATGTGTTTCATTGCTAGCATGTCGGGAAGCGTCGCTAATAAGGGGCTTCTGTCGCCTGTCCGTAACTTGATTGTTCCGTTCATCAAGTCTTAGCAGTCTGACAATAAATCACAGGTATACAATTCTTCCAAAGCCGCTGTCGTTCAATTGGCGCGGAACTTGGCGATGGAGTGGAGCCCGATTCGGAAAGACGGCACGGGCGGGATCAGAGTCAACTGCATTAGCCCAGGACACATCTTGACGCCAATGGTACTTAAGAACTTCGAAGAAGTCCCCGGGCTCCGCGAGAAATGGGAAAGCGAAAACATGAGTAAGTCATCGAGTCTCATCACCGTAGGCGAGGCCTTGCACTAATATGACACAGTGGGTCGATTAGCAGAGACAGCCGAGTTTAAGGGCGCTGCTCTGTTTTTGCTAAGTAACGCTAGCAGCTTCATGACGGGGAACAATTTGGTTATCGACGGTGGTCACACGGCTTGGTAAAAAAAAAATTTCACTGGAAATTCCGCCCCTATCATGTCGGAGTTTATGATAGGAAACGCGCATTTTAGGGGGACGGACAATGCAAAGTCCAGGTATATCGCCCTGTATTCATTATGATTGGACGGTCTTGTTGTACATTAGCCTCTCATTTGTTCATGATTGGATGCTAGATGGATGATATCACATAGATCTGTTTGCAAAGTACAGCATATACGGGAACCGGAAATCCCCTTCGTTGGTGGTGGCAGTGTAGCGCTCAGCTGCAAGCCACAATACTGGTCTTGGAAAATGGCTTGTAGCTGGAAACAAACGTATCTAGGTACATAGGTACCTAGCAAGTTCAGATTTGCCCCTATTTGATGCATTTCGTCACTTTAGTAGTTCCAAATAGACTTTATTTACACGTGGTTTTAAAGTTAAGAGGACGGGTTAGGTCCCAGTGAGTCGGGAGTCAGGAGCAAAGTCTCCCAGAGACCCACTAAAGACACGCCTCCTATTTAATCCTTAGATAACGTTCGTTTCCGACGACATTTTTGACGGATTGCACCTATATCAGTGGCATATTTATCCTTGATCGAATATTTATGATTTTAGGCACGTTCAACTATATCTACACCCGTTAGTTTACATGCTATATTTTCGACCTTCATCACGCATCCGCCTATTGTCCAACCCAAGCTTAGATCGCGTTGGTAACGATCTTGGTAACCCCGCCAATACTATTAGCGTTCCATCGTTAGGTTATTTCGGCTACATCATCAATACTAGATACCAGGTTCTCCATATCATGTACGAAACCCTGAAATATATACAACGGTTAAATAACGCGATAGCGAATGATTAATAGGTAAAGGCTTAGAGGTCTGCTTTTGTGACAGTTATTGAGCCATGTTTCAAGGCCGCAAATTACCCAATTAGGTGACCAGACAGGGGCTGCCAAGTTTTTTTGGGCATCCATGACGCCCATACTCGGAGTTGGCGAATCAGATTAACAGTACGAAAGGGGACAACGTTTACAAGTAATATGGCGCTAGCTTCAATTAATTCAACACATCGCGATTCTGAACTTCGATTTACCAGTCTTAGGGTTACTCATTGGACTCGCTTAGTATGAGTGATCTGATATGGTGCTGTTTAGGTTACGCAGGCAGTCCACCGAGCCTAAAGATTGGACCGACTATGTCCTCGTCAAGTCACGGTTGACACTCAATCATGACGTCAGTCGCAAACACACGATCCCCAAGTCCTACTAGAAAAGTTACTATGACTGTATTATAGGTATTCATCATTGTACAGCAAGTCGTATGTTGAAGTTGATTTAATGTCTCTTATTTACCTACCCTCGCCATCTTACCACTTCTGCTGTGGTTTGCGGTTCCTCTTCAAGACATCGATCATTTACCTTGTCCGGGTCGGTTCTGGGTTAGATACCCCTGGCCTCCGTTCGCATTAACTAGAAGTCTTATCATAAGACGGTCATTCTACTTAACACATAATGAAGATGGGATTCTTTAATCGTCGTCGAAATGACGGAACTGATACGAGTGCCGGTCCCGCCAACGGACATCAAAACAGGCATGTCTACGATACAGTAGCCTATACTATGGCGGTTCGCCCAAGTTTCGGCCAATGGCTAAAGGTTACATGGGTTGATATCGTTACGATGATATGTATGGGCGCTATAGGACTCGGTGTATGTTCTATTGCTCTCTTGAGAAATAGCTATTTCTATGTAGGAAATTGTTCCGGTCACTAATGCGCAGGCTAGGTTTACGAAGCTCATCCAGCTCCGACTCGATCTTTTGCAGTGACCTTCTCCGATGGCGAGGTAGTCTATCCCGAATTTGCGTACCCTCTTCGCAAGGAAATTATCCCCATATGGCTAGCCGCCTTCCTCGCAGCAGTCATCCCCATCGTGATCATCCTGCTCATGCAAATCCGCGTGCGCTCCTTCTGGGACGTCAATAATGCCGTAATCGGACTCCTCTACTCACTCATCACCGCCGCCGTCTTTCAAGTCTTCCTCAAGTGGCTGATCGGTGGCTTGCGCCCCCACTTCCTCGACGTCTGCAAGCCGGACATTTCGCTCGCAAACAACTCTCCAGGTGTAAAGGGTGCGGGGTACAATGCCGCCGGGTACAACGGCATATACTACACGCAAGAGATCTGCACGGGCGACACAAAGGAAATCGACGATTCCTTGGAGTCATTCCCATCGGGGCATAGCACGGCCGCCTTTGCCGGGTTCATCTACCTAGCTATTTACCTCAATGCGAAACTGAAGGTGTTCGCGAACTACCACCCCGCGATGTGGAAGTTGATCGCCGTGTACGCCCCTGTGCTAGGAGCAACGTTGATCGCGGGAGCCTTGACGATTGACGAGTTCCACAACTGGTATGATGTCGTGGCCGGAGGTATTATCGGGACGGTGATGGCGTTTTCCGCCTACCGAATGTGTTACGCCTCTATCTGGGATTGGAGATGGAATCATATCCCACTGCATCGTGGACAGCCTTTTCTATACACATACGACGGCGTCGAGCTCATGGATGCGATGTGGACTCGGAGGGCCGGGTGGGGCGCAGGTTCAGCAAGTGGATTTGGCGGCGCTGGACGTGCTACCGGCAATGTCGGGACATTTCCGAGGAAGCCAGTTGGGAGTGGGACGACAAGGAGAGGAGATGACATGGTCTGAGTTCTTGCTTTCTGATATATGATAGGCTACATCCTTTTAGCCCTCTTACAAATGAGTAACTAGCGTCTATTTTACGTTCTCTAAAACATGTTATTGCCAAACGTTGGATCGAAACAGTATAATACTGAAGCTTCCTAGTGCCGATATGATCTCTAGGTACCTAGGATTACGAATGTTGTCCTTACTTCAGTAGAAATTGAATAGGTACCTAACAGACACATTCAGCCACGTAGGGAGCAGATCTAAGAAATGATAGTTATTATTCCCACCTAATACAGTAAAACTAAGTACTCAGATTCCTAGCCCGTCCCCTAAGCGACCCATGAAGAACCTATGATTACATCTTCATCTGTAGCCGCCAAAAGTCAGGCTTGATGTCACTTGGCCTCGTTATAACGCCCTTCTAATCTCGCCCGAGTATGTCCGACAGCTCTACAATCGCGACAAAAAATCCCCGTATAGGTCTCGCGATCGTAAATTCCAGAGAAGTGACTTTTAAGAAGAAGCCTACCACATCCCTCGTCGTCATCGTCAGAAGGCGTACTCCAACAAATTGCGAGGTTTGGTGGTAGTTCCCTTCGTCCCTCCCTACAGTCCAAGCAAGTTTCTACTGGTAATTGGCTAGTAGGATTCGTGCGGAAACTTTCCTTTGGAAGTTTTCGCTCGCAAGACGGGCACCATATGGAAGCATCGTCGGGGATGCCTGAAATTAGTCTGAAATCTGTTGCGAGTATAGCCCAGATCGGTATTTCGCTAGGAAATGGTGTTCGAGACTTGAGAAAGTTTCGTGGGGAGCGGCGGACTGGACTTTCCACTGGTTCTTGAGGATTCCTGATTTCAACAATGCTAGCCTCTCTCTCTCGCTTTATTGGTATATCGGTCCACTCTTGCATGAAACCCGGTGTTGATATTCTAGATCTGGAACGAAAGGATATTCCAATCGGTAAGTTGTTTTCTGTCCATTCGAATTGACAGACAAGATATTGTGGATCCAGACTTGATATGGAATCGGTATCTTCGTTGGGACCCAAGCCCGGGCTTGATGATCTGTTGCGGTCATCTTGAATGTCCAATGGACTGTCGTTAAGCGTAATTTCCACGCTGTCCATGGTTAGTCTACCTCGAATAGCTTTCTAGCTATTAGGGTATCATGCCTTAATAAATATATCCTAAAGTTTACGCTGATACCTGGGTAGGCTCTTAGAAATTGCTGGGTTATTGGCAAGCTTGGGAAGCTGTAGCAGGTGTTATATATCAATCAATTTGGATAATATCACAATCATATAATTATAAAAATATCATTCTTCACTTGCCGTGATGGAACGAAAAGGGTAGACATCTATCAATCATGATTTTGTCCTGCGACAAACTCTACGCTGCCGGGAGCGGGCTACCGAGAGAATATCTTAATCTGAAAGATCTCATACGTTTGCTGCTTTTTCCTACTGGTATGAAAGTTTAGAGCTCGTCTCATCTTATCCGAGAATCATTATGTTGTACAGTGATGGTAACGGCTGACCGTTCCTCTAGTCACATTTACGAGGGCTCCCAGGACTAACATGGAGTTTCTACCGAAACTGCTCATGGTTTGACTCACTACCATGTCTACTAACATCACAATATTAGTGAACCCAGATTTTCTCAAATCTCAAAGTAGCTGAGTTCGAATTGAGTGTATTTTCGATTCTTATCTACATGATATCTGCTTACATAATCACGCCATATTTACCCCTGAATCCCTGAACTAAAGCTTTCAAGCCAACATCACCTGAGTCAAATCGTTTGTTCTGCGGTGGTAAATGCATATACATGATGCTAAAGCTTATAATGGTCTACGGAGAGTCAAATTACATGACAATGAACCAAGAAGTGAAGATATACCCATGCCGTCGCCATCAACCTTTATATACCAAATTAGCCCCTTTTCTATATCCTGTCCCAGCCTTATACCTATACATGAAGTTCATCCAAACACATAAGCGATCGAGTTCAGTTCATATCATTTATCTCCTCGAAGCAAGGGAGCCTGTTCGCATACTCATGGCTTGACATGCTGCCTGCTGGTAGAGCTGGTAGCGAGGCACAAAGCGGGCGCAAGTTGATCTGAACGCAGTTCTCCGGGATGATGGTTGGTTTCTCCTTATCGGCCTCGTACGCCTTCACGACAGCGAATTTCCATGATGGTCCGTAATATGCGAGGGATTCGTCGCATGCCATAAAGCTAGCAGCGCCGTAGTAGAGAATGCCGGGTGCGACGCGTGTCATGTCGGCTTGTATCGAGACACCTAAAGTGCCGCTACCACCGTTGATAGAGGCCGCGATTGGCGACGCTGGATTCGTTTTGTTCAGAGAGATGCCGATCCCGTACGGGTAAAGCGGGGTACCACCGTCAGTCAGGATGTGTACCTTGCCGGCGCGGACGTCTTCGGCCGTGCCGTTTAGATAGAAAATATCGCCAGGGGTAGTGGCATTCAGCACAGCCGTATTGAGGCCAGCACCGACGTGAGCACCCTCTAAAACCGCGCCTTGGATGGGAACGGAAAGATTTTTGTCGGGGTTGATGACAGTTGCCATGAGTTTGAAGCCGGTCGAGAAACCAGTTATACGGGTTTCAAAGGGAGCTGCGGAAACCAAGCTAGCAGTACTCAACAAAGCGGCCAAAAAGGCCTTGGTCGTATATCTCTGAGAACTCATGATTGACTTAGAGATTTCTGTCGGGCGTGGTGATCTATTGATTGGATAAAGGTATCGTCGAACTGGGCCTTGTTGGTCTGTTGAAGTAAATTTTGAAGCGAGTTTCCAAGTCTCACGGGTCTCTTTTTAAGCAGATCAGTCTCAATGATAGCCTACTCAAAAGCCAGAAAATGATGCTGTTGATATTTTGAATACGAGTTGCTGTATCATCGTATTATGCCGGTCGCACTCGCCTGCATTATTTGACCAATTAGGCGTTGGGAATACACCCCCGGATTTAACACCCATTGGCGATTTGGGTGTTATAAAGCGACGGGTTACCTTACCTAATAAATCCGAGCCCTTCTTTATTATTGAATTTGATAAGCAAATAATCTCCGCGACTATATTTAGCTTGTTCCTAAGCCAGCTTCCGCCACGATAATAGCCTTTCATCTCCAGCCACTCATGGACAAAGACCGAGAAACGTCGTCATTCCATGATGAGAAGGCATTGTCTATGCACTGATAAGAGTCGTAAGCATCTCAAAGTCAGCGTTATAAGAAGTATCCCACAAGTGGAACTTCACGACACAATGTCATGTAGCAAGTCACTCACATAGCCTGTTTTCTCCATGATACCAAACGGATAACCCTGGAGGTCACAGGTATTACAGCCCCCAGGGCACCTTTCACACATGGACCCATGGGGTCTCGGTAGTTGAGCGATTCAGCCCGTAATCACAATTTTCTCTTTATATACGTCATCGAGTAAGCACGCGTCACACTAGTAGGTGATCCAACACACGTGTCGAAACATATGTCTGCTAAAGTAGCTCCTAAGTTCATAATATCTCATAATAGGTGTGTCACAAAGGACTGTCGTAAGTAATACTATATTCGAGGAATAGAAATTCTCCATCACTCGCCCTCTAGTCACTCGGACATCACATCCTAGTTTCCTGTAAGCACCTAGGAAATTCATTTTGAAAAGTGATCTCTATAGTCATTACGAAAAGGCCATCTCAAGACCTCCTGATGGCATGGCAGAAGTATTCTTGTAACTTCTACGCCAGCATGTTGCTCATGAACTACATTTTCTGTAGATACTTTCTCATTATAAATCAGGTTTCGGAAGTTTCAAGGCTAGACATTCGAACGCCACAAAAGTAAATAATCAAATGAAAATGGGCTCCATGTCTCATCCTTCGAATCGATGTGCTTCTTTTCAAAAGTTCCCATGGGATGAGTGGCGTTAAATAGTAAGCGCACTCTAGCTCTCTAATATTTTGGTATCTGTCAAGGTCTAGATAAAAAGCGGTCTCAGCAGTTCAACTTCGTCGCCGACATATATCGCTATCTAATTCTATCTAGGCATTGTTGTAGCAAAATGTTATCTATCACAATCTGGCTTGGTTCGTTCGTCTGTCTCGCAACAGGAGCCAATAATATCACCATACCTAAATTGACTGGATCGTTCAATGTTGGGACGACAGTTCTCGAAGTAATAGACTACACGCGTCAAGACCCGTGGGTGAAAACGCCTCAACCACGCGATCTTATCATTTCCTTGTTTTATCCAACAAATGAACTACCTTACTCCAAGCCACTCTCTATGCAAGAATATGAATGCAGACCTGCAGTGCAGCTTCCTCCACCGGTGGCCACTTATCTCGAGAAACACTATGCAGTCCCGAATAGAAGCCTGCACGATATTGTAACTCGTGCATGTCTCGACGCTCCCATAGCACACCCGTTCAGATCTCTTTTGCTTTTTACCCCTGGATTTCAGTCGTCGAGATTGATGTATAGCAATATACTCACAGAGATCGCGAGCTACGGTTGGATTGTGGGATCTCTCGACCATCCTTACGAGACTAGTATCGTCGAATATCCTGACGGACGTGTCGTCTATGGGCTTCCGCTCAACGACTCCAACTCGACAATTGTGAAGAATATCGATATCCGTACCGCTGACGTCGTATCTGTTCTGAATGCGCTCTCAAATAGCAGCGTAACCGATAATATTCCTAGTTTTTATGGACGCGGGCCCCTTGCGTCGGGATTAGATACCAACAGAGTGGGCGTATTTGGCCATTCCTTGGGTGGCGCCACTGCCTTGAGTGTTGTAGCTAACGACACGCGTTTTGTGGTCGGGGCGAACTCAGATGGAAGCTACTGGGGGGCAGAGATACGGAGAGGTACAGCTGCACCCTTCATGGCCTTGACTGCGAAGGGTCATGATCGTACTAGCGACCAGTCTTGGGCCGATACATGGCCCCACCTTCGGGGATTCAAGCGAGAATATTCGGTTCGCGGTGCCAAGCATAACGACTTCACGGACATACCCCTGATCTTGCAGCTGTGGGCTTACGGCATTCCCCCGAATTCCGGGGAATTAGGCACAATAAATGGCACAAGGATCATGGCCATTCAGAGAGCCTACTTGACAAGCCTTTTCCGCCGGTTCCTAAAAGGGGAAAATGATGGCCGACTGGATAGTATCGGGATGGAAGAATGGCCTGAAGTTGAAGTCGGAGTGTGACACGGCTTTGGAAGGCTCTGCTAATAGAAAAACCTGATGTGAAGGTAGGTAGATATGGAAGTATATGGGTCTAGATTTAGCCATCAGCGTTATGATCGGAATGCCTAGATACATCTTATCTACCTATAAAGTTGAATCGATGTCGAGATATCCTCTAAAAAGAACATGAAGTGTAGGTAGCTATATTGTACATCGATTAGTAATTTACGATGTGTCATATGTTATGCACATACTGTCCATTTACTATCTTCTGGCTGGGCACCGCTGGGTGAAGCTATTGACGAATAACACTCACCGGCTTTTGAAGGATCATGCATGGAACCATTACCAAGTTCCTGTTTATCATAAAATGCATGTTAAACTGCCTACAGACCTACCTATATAATATTTAAAAATCTCGTAGGGCTTGGCCTCTCCCGAGAACCATTATATTACTAACCGGGGAATGAATCCTATCACATGCATGCCAATGCCGCAGCCTGCATAATCGCAAGAAAATTCTTGATATAGAGACTTGATTATAGTCTTTTTGTTGGGCAATAAATCCCCGGCATTTACATCTGTATGATGCACCTCGATGACCATTTAGGCTGTAAATCAATTCCGTTTCTAGCCAACGTGAGTCCGAAACGGCCGGTGATATACCAATCAAGGCTTCACGTTTGTCTTGCGCAACCCGTTTGGACGTCAAACGCGCCGCCAACAGACAGGTTATGGCGATCGAGGGAATTCTTCAACGTGAGATAAACCGGATCGATGCACCCGCACACGGATTGCGCAGCTGTCAAACTTGCGACTGCATCTGCGCCTGCGGTTCGTGCCGCCGATGTTCGCAGAGGAAAGATGCGAGGTGGTCTAGGAGTAGCGATGCTGTGTGACGTCGTCGACTTATAAATAGGAGAGGCGGTTCCCTTAGGATCAATAGATTCCCAACGCGTGCTCATTAAGTTGGTATCGATAGACTCTTTATCATGGCCCGTCCTGACGTAAAAGCCGACGCGCAGCGCGTTTTCGACGTGCTGAAGACAGGAGGCATAGCCATCTGTCCAGCTGACGTCGGTTACGCCGTGATGGCTACGAACGCCAAGTCTCTCGAGAAGATTTTCTTAACGAAGCAGCGCGGGGCACACAAACGGCATGCGGGAATCGGATCGTACGCTATCCACAAAGAAGTGCACATCGTGTCTCCCATGCAGAGAGAGATCATCGACCATCTGAGTCAGGATCTCGATATACCGGTTGGTGTAATTGCACGTTACAACCACGACCACCCTATGGTCAAGAACATCGATCCCGTCACCTTGGAGGCTGTCGACGTAAACGGAAGCCTGTCGCTCCTCGTCAACGCTGGCGCGTTCCAGGATGCGCTCACGAGCTTGACCTTTGCAGAGAACATACCTCTGTTAGGTAGTTCGGCAAACTTATCGGGCACGGGTAAGTCGTCCGTACGATGGTAGCAGAGAACCAATAGCTAACCTTCATCCAGGAACGAAATATCGCGTAGATGATATCAACAAAGAACTTCTTGACATCGCAGACATCGTGATCGACTACGGGCTCTTAAAGTGGTGGGTGCATGGTCGAAGTTCTACGCTGCTGGATTTTAGCGGTCCGTCCGTCGAGACCATCAGGATTGGGGCATGTTATGATGTGATCAAGGACGTTCTCAAACGCAGATGGAACATCGACTTACCAGCAGACCCGGGCATGGAATCCTTGAGATTCGGACACCTAAGAGATTTGGCACCGGTTCAATCATTGCAGAACTTGATCACTCCCGTGCAAAGTTCGTGAGGCAGTTGTAGAAAAAAACCACATGAGATTGGTTAATAGAATTTCACTTTTTGGACCCTTAGCCCCGCTGATATGTGTACGCTGTCACGGTCCGAAGAAGCTGGAACTCTGTTCCCATGCGTTAGTTAGCTTCTAGACCAGACCGCTACCCTATTTTACCTGGTAGATAAGAGAGCGAAAGGTCGCCAAGGTCTTGATTGGGAAGCTCCGCAGGCACCACTCCACTTTGGGTGGTGGAGTAGACGCACTTCTTATCTCCATGCCATGACACACAAGTTCAAGGGGACTGGGGAAGCAATCGTGAATCGGCCAACTTTTCGTACCGACCTTTTCTTGTTCCAATATTTTTGGGCATCAATGATGGAAAGTATTAGGTGCGTACTAGGTAGGCATAGGCAATGTTAAAAATTTTTCTCCCATTTCCGGATACCGTTCCTCTTATCCATCAGCACATGCTCAATAATGCCATCTCCCATGTGAAAGAAGATAGACAGGAGAACACAACCAATCATGTTCAAAAAGTAGGTAATAGATTGAATTGATATTCATCCAAACTATCGCCCACTCACACCCACATAAGTCGTGTCAAAGTTACAATTGGCGCGCGAGGTTCATCCACCTAGATAAATATGCATATACTATGTGTATCTTCATATTTATGTACTAATGCAGCTTAGATGCTAGTTTATGCATTCAAGAGATTAGAGCTGATCCGGGGAAGTGAAAAGTAACAGTAATTTCAATCGTGTATTCCTTTGAAAAGGTATATATAAATAGATGCAGATAGAATAAATAAACCTATTTCTCTGCTATCAGTTAGGTTAGATGGAGAGATTTTATCTAACTATCTTGTTGAAGTTTATATCAAGTTACTAAATAAATATCTATTGCCATGCCGGGTATATGCTCCTATGCGGAATCTAATTATTTACCCCTGAATAAAGGGGGGCGGCGCAGGGGCCGTCTCCCTAGCCTGAAGTCGGAGTTGTTAGGTCGAGTAGTCAAAGTTAGCGCAAGTTCGGCGGAAGATGATGCGATGCAAACATCGGAGCTGCCATATAATCTTTACCAGGCTAATGTCCATGTCGGAGCTACCTGATCATGTCGCGGCGTAGATAATGCTCAAACAAACCGTGCCATTAGCCCGGATGGAAGCTCTGATTGTTGGTGTAAACGTTGACTTTCGGGATGAAAAATGGAGCCTAGCTGGAAATAAAGTTCGTGAAGCACCTAAATTTTCAGATACATCCGGCCTCTACGATAGGCGCTAGGGCGGCACGGCGGTGGTGACGCTGCGGTGATAAGTATAATGAATTAGGTTGGTTGTGAGCTGTGGAAAACATGAAAATGGAACATCATTGCTACCTAGGTATCAATGAAAATTTTAAGGTCCGCTGTAAAAGTTGGGGGGAGGTTGTTGTACAACTCGCCGTTCTGGATAAGAGCTGCCAATCCCTAAGAAGTTTAATGGTTGCACTAAGCAGTGCATACTTAGTAGGTAACCTAGACCAGTTCCGAAGTCAGCTTCGTGACATCTGACTTTAATCGACTATGCTGCTAATATATGGGAATGAGACGGTGTAGAGAAGAGCAGGGGGTTTAACATAAGGGAATAAGAGGATACGATCCTACTGATGGTGTGTCAAATAATATGTGTCACGATATTTGATAGGATACTACGCCGCTCGTGGGCTAAGTCAGTTGATGTGATAAAATTTTTGGCGAAAATAGAATTTTTAGCTAAACCTTCCGGTCATGAGAATCCGACCAGCGGAAAAGGTGAGTGGTATCGTGGAGCTGTCCCCGATCTAGGTAGTCGACAAAAGCTCCACAGGGCCACCTCACCTCGACCACGGGTCAGAGCCGCAGCGTTACTATTCGTTACCATGGGCTCTAGCTTCCGGATGCAGGCCAAGGCCGGGCTCGCGAGAGATACAGCCGGCGTCGGCAGCGAGACGCTAAGGTCGCTTTCGGAGTTCGATTTCTGCCTACTTATCTCGCTCACGATCGCTTCATTTTTTTCGAGGAGATGGAGCAGCACCTTTTCGCTCTGCCCAGCAAAATTCTTGCTTCACAAGCAAGAATTATTCCCAGATACCTATATATTTCTTATCTTAGTTTTTAATTGACAATTACCTAGGGTAACTAGTAATATATCTTTTAATATTGTTCAAAATGATACGAAACAAGAGCCGTATCTACGGCGGTTGGCTGATCGCCATGATTACCCTCGTCGATACCCGTGCGTGGATTTAACTACCTCTGAAAAGGAAAAAGTTACTGACTCTTATCACAGTTTCTTCTTGTTGGTTTGGTTACGATCAGGTATGTCACTTTTGACTAGGAGTCGTAAATCATGCAATACTAACCACCCTGGCGGTTAATAGGGTGTGTTCGCCGGTGTTCTCGTCTCCGATAATTTCAAAGAGCAGTTTCCTGAAACTCTCGATGCCAATATTTCTGGAATTACTTCCAGTACTTTCTTCGTGAGTAGTTACATCGATGATTTAATAGAAAGAAGAGAGCTAAACAACATGGAACACGAATAGATTGGTGCCTCTTTAGGCTCTATAGTGGCTTTCGTGTTTGGCGACAAGCTGGGTCGTAGAAGAACTATCGCCCTCGGCTTGATGCTCAATTTTGTTGGAGCCGTTTTGCAATTCAGCTCTTATCATTTACCCCAGATGCTCGTTGGGCGTATAGTGAACGGGCTAGGTATAGGATTGACGTCAACCACGACGCCTGTTTACTTGTCTGAGTGTGTGAAATCGCACTATCGAGGTCGGTTGGTCGGAATTGGCACTGGCTCTAACGTAACAATGTTCGCGCTTGCGAATTGGATTAGTTACGGCTTATATTCTCAACGCGGGCCGTTCCAATGGAGATTCCCTCTTGCCTTCCAGATTGTCTTTTTCTTCGCTGTAGCGCCGCTTTTGCTACTTGTGCCAGAGTCGCCAAGGTGGCTGCTATTGGCAGGTAAGGATCAGAGGGCCTTAGAAGTCCTTGCTCAACTAGCTGGAAAAGATATTCCGATTGACGACAGGATTGTGACGTCCGAGTTTCAATCGATCAAAGTGGCAATTGATCTTGAGAGAGAAGACCGCACGCCGATCTGGGACGTTCTCTGCTTCCGAGACAAGACGCACAATTTCCGTCGCCTAATACTATCATGCGGGTCTCAATTCATGCAACAGTTTAGCGGAATTAACGCGTTGGGTAAGGCAAACTAGCTGCTTCTGCTGCTTCCTATGTCTCCTGATCACATATGCTGACTTACTCCAGGATTCTATCTTCCCACTTTATTGACTCAAATTGTCGGCTTCGATCAGCAGATGAGCAGACTTATCGCCGCCGTCAGCGCTACTGTTTATTTCTCGTCGACTTTCGGAAGTTTGTTCTTCGTTGATCGTTTAGGTCGTCGAAAGTGCGTAACCACATAATCCAAGTCCTAGTGTTATCTGAAAACTAATTTTCGCGGTAGATTGATGTTGAGCACTATAATCCTATTAGGCGTCTGTCAACTAATTGCAGCTCTTGCCTTGAGGCAGAGCGACGTTGATATCTCGAGCAGGAAAACAGTGAGTTTACCCTATTATGTTTCCTACGGGCCGTACTGACACCAAATCAAGATGGGTAATCTCGCAACTGCTATGTTTATTGTATATCACGTCTTTTTCGGCATCGGGTGGGCAAGCACGCCTTGGATCTATAGCGCCGAAGTAAATTCCCTTGGCTGGCGCACACGCGGTGCCGCAGCTGCAACAGCGACGAATTGGTTATTCGGGTTTGTTGTGACACAGTTCACTAAAGCAGGCGTGGATAACTTGGGTTGGCGTCTCTTTTTGAGTAAGTACAAATTCGTGCGAAATTTCCTACCTAGTATCAGATTTCTGACGAAAACTTCCCAGTGTTTGCTATCTTTGCGTTCGCTTTCTTCCCCGTGGTACTTTTCTTTTATCCGGAAACATCAAATCGTACCCTTGAGGATATGGACCATATGTTTATTCAAAACCCGTCCATTTTTGTATTTGGAAAGCCGGACATGACGCAACGGAGACGACCAACGAGCTTCGTAGATGCGGAGACTCAGCGTATTGGTAGTGTTTAATATAATAGGAGGGGAAACGGAATCGGAATCGGACCTAAAAGACATATTATTGGACATGGAGATAAAGGGGAAATGATAATGATTAATGAAAATAGGATTTGGATATCTGGCCAAAAGCCTCTTAGATGAGATCTCTTTTCGTCTAAACGCTACTCGGGAGCATTCACCTGCCTATTAGGAAGCAGGTGTATTAGTGGTTTAAGTGAAATCATTGCATATATAGTCTATTAGAAACTTCTAGAAAAAATGGTCCAAAAGATTCCATTGTGAAAGATTCTAGTGTTATATTAACCGTCTGCCTAGGTAGTGGACGTCCTGTAGAATGTTCTCGTGAAGTACTGTATTGGTGACTGAGGTCGGCTATTGCGATTATCCAATCACATCTGACGTAGACATGAAATCCCAGTGCCTCATGGCATTTAGCCGATACCTAGACGCATTGGAGACTGCACGACATTCTTGGATCAGTGTTGTTATCTGGCCTAGTTGCTAGTCTTGGCTGGACATATATAGTCTGGTACGATGAGTGTCATAAAATATAGAGGCGCATAATATCAAGTTGAACTGTTGAAGTCGAAGCGATCAACCAACGACAACACGTTAGGCCGTTAATAGATAACGCAGAACCAAAAAAAGGTCCCAGGAGCACATGATGTTGGAAGCAATGCATATAAGGATATGGATCATCGTAGCTCTCTCGTGGTTCGTCATTGCACGGCCTATGAAGCGCTACGAAGGGTTAGCCGAAACTTATATCCAAGTCCTTGGCTCGAACATAGTAGCAAATGACACAGCTCCTATACCTCCTTGACCCTCCACATCTCTCACAAATGCGGATAAGACCGATTCCGAGTGTAAACCGTTCGAGATGCCGGCGGCTCCGAAAGAATGTCTTCAAAAATCGGGAGAGCTTGTCTGTCACGGATACTCCTTATATTGCAGGTAAGATAACCTTCAAAGAATAACCTGTCTGACTTCCCTGACTCTATCATGCAGGTTCCCGACGGATTGGGGTGTCGGGTACGATCCGGTTGGTGAATGTTGGACTTGCAAATGATTGGTTATCTCGGAAGCTAGAGAGACTGTCGATCATCCCCCTGTCCTGTCCTGTTCAAAGACTGAAGACTTATAAAGCATCGACATCCTCTACGACTAATTGCACGGAATTTGTACCTAGTGATCGAAGATCAACTAGATCTACCCCTGAGCCAGAAGCTAGATGCTGGGGACGAAATAAATCGATAAATCATAACCTAAAAATGTTCATGTCCGGTACGATCTTGCTTTTATCGCCCTAGCGCCAGTCCCATGCAGCAAGTTGATCTTTAAGTGGGTATTATGTGGTAGATTTCCACGTGGTTGTCCTGAGACAGTGCAAGGATTGAGACCGGCGTGAGAGCGTCGTACAAGGCGTATCTAGAAGAGATCGCCGGGCTTGCCTGGCTAGAAAAGCTCGATAGGTGCTAGGTACCAAATCTGCCATCGTTCTAGCTAAACTAACAAGAAAATAAATGGGACACCTAAGGAACAGTGTGGAATGATCACTCTCAGGTCTCTTCACTCCTCATATGAGGACTTATCGCATACCTACAGAAATGTGTGTGCTCAGGTGTTGACAATTCCGGGATCTATCAACCTTGATGGCCTTCGAAGGAACTAGCATAGGGCGAGGGGGGGTGTACCTACCTAGTAGGTACCTCTCTTGTACCCCCATCCATATCCAGCCACCCGGCGCCTACCCAGATTGCCGGGTTCTCGGGTGTGACAGATCTTCGGAACGTGGCGGCGTGACGTGGGGAAAGTTAATTCGGACGTCAGACGTAAGAAAAATCCATCTCAATTTTAACTCTGAGCTAGCGAATTTTCCGTGCCATCGAGAGATGTTAAGGTTAAGAAACTCACCTAAACCGAGACTAGCGATTAATACGGTTAGGTTCGATTCTTATCCAAATAACACCCGCCATTATTCTCCTTACCTGCTTACCAACTAAGTAAGAGTGGTCATCTCCCCTAAATAATATACATTCTCTATAAAGCCTTATTCACAGGATCACCTCATCTACAACCTGGTTTAACTCTCTAAGTCGACGAAATACCTTCGGCTTCTAAGCTATGTCACACTTATAGGGGCTAATGCGGCAAGTCGTTTCAATCAATAGTTATGAGGCATGGAATTATGGTATAGGAGATGTTACTCTAATCATAGTCCGTAACCCCAGATATTTCGCCAAATCAAAAACGCTACTACAACATTCAACCCTCTACTAGCGGCTTTGTCAAATGAATAGAGTGCCATCAATAATCTAGGTATAACCCATATTTCAACGCCCTATATCTAAGATTTCGCCTAGGACCGGTATCTTTCCCAAGCGCTGTACATGCGCTCTTCCTGGCCGGCGGTAAATTCTTCGTAGCAGGCACTAAAAAGTCGAGTTAGTCTATGAACGAAAGCTGTGTCAATGACAGCGAGCGTAAAGCAAGACTTACTCGTCGGAATAATCCATATAATTATGAATCGGGTCAACTCCGCCGCCGGGGCAGCTGTCTCGGCCGATAGGGCACCCCGAAGAGGCAGAAGCCTGAGCGGGAGTGTCATCGACGGAGTCTCCGCTACCACTGCAACCACCTTGGAAGGTGTGGTAAAGATTCATCCAGTGACCGACCTAATCCGTCAGCAGTCAGATACTCGATCGCGCTATTTGATATAAAGTTCGAGTGTAAGTGCTTACTTCGTGAACCGCGGTTCCTCCTAGGTTATAGGGAGCCGCACTACCGCCGGGTACGGATTGAGCTAGGATGGTGCACCCATCCTGGTAGAACTCAAGCGAGCCGTCTGTTGCGGTCGTGGGGAAATAGCAGTATCTTAGCTGCACGTCAGCGTCCAGTCTAAGACAGGGGTTTTCAAAATTAGCGATGCGTACCCGAGGAGACCGCCTCCGAGGTCACCGAGGAAATAAATGTTGAGGTCCGAGTAGGTGCCCTTGCGGAGCGCTTGCTTCATCCCAATCTCATCTCCGTCGGCCGCCCAGTTAGAGTTGACCGTGTAGTCGGTGCCGACCAAGTTGAAGGTGATGCCGTGAGGAGAATAATCAGCATTCATCACCTCCAGCTGATCGGCAATCATGTCCGCCTGGCCGGTTGTTAGTATATGACGCGGTTAAGATGTTGGTTCATCCACATACGGTTATGTAGCCGTCTTCAACGCTGGTCGACGACGCCACGACGTGGAAGTAAGTGTCTACGGTAAACGAAGCGAGGGTACGGAACTCGCCGTTCACACGCATTTCTCTCTCCTTCTGCAGCATAGCCTCCGAAGCGGCGATCTGTTCGGCGGTCGGCTCAGGGGTCCCGCATAGCCTGGTGGTGTTTTGACCTGCCCGTGGGAACACATAGTGGGCCGCGGCCGAAGAGGCCAAGAGGGCGGCAGCTGCGGCGGATTTGAAGAGCATCTCGAATGTGAATTACGAAGAAACTACTTCAAGAATGAAACAAGAGAGTGAAGAGGTAAGTTGCTGAGATTTGGACATCTGATCTGTTTTTTACCTGAGAGATTGATGATACCTCTTATAGTCTTTCGCATGACTAAGAACGTAAGATAACGCCTCTCAGACTACTACCACCTAGTAAGTACATAGCTATTGATATTAGATCAGGTCCGCGCGAAGCTACCTGAATCTCAGCTACCTGCCTAATCCGCATTATCTTGTATCTGCCGCACGCTCTCGCACATAGCGAAAACCGCGATACGAAAGCCGTGAGTTCGCTGCGTGACGCACGGCTAGCCAATCATTTCTCGGCATTTTATAGTAGGGTTTCTCGAGATACAAGGTGCCATCAGCTTACGATAACCAACACGTGAAGCTTTGACTCTTCTTCTAGAAGGTTTAAACACGGCCGGTCTCGACTGTGAAAGAGCTCTACCTGGAAGAGCAGGTTACCAGTAGTAGTCCTTGGAGGAGCATTAGACTATCTGGAAACAGAAGCTGGACACGCCCCTGCAAGATGCACCTGACAATCCCTTCCTTAATTAATATATTCCCCGTCCTATCAGATCAAGTACCGAATGTCGTACACACGGGGACGGGGTGGTAAGCGCGCAGGCATTGCTCTCCGGTGATATCGGCTAGGACCGATCGCGGCAGCTTGGCGGGCATAATCCTGATCAGCTACAGTAGCAGTAAGCTATAATCCCGGCTAGATGTATGATAGTGTCGTGCATCAGCCTACTTCCAAGCTGAAGAAAAAAAAACTCCCGGCCTGTATAACTCTTGGCTGCCATTCCCGTCACTCGCCGAATAAGCGACCCCGTCCTCCAATAACCACGGAGATATTTATTAATGAGGTCACCCGCCTTGATGCAGGAAAGATAAGGGTAATTGCTTAATCACTATGTGGCCGACTGCTTTCCTGTTGCGGTTGTTACTTGAGATTGTTACCCTGACTACAGGACCGGCTGATGACAACCTTATCAATCATGGGCAATGTGAGAGGTCTTGGCGAACTCGTGAATAGGATGATAGAGTGACGGTGAAGCGTTCACAGCTTTCTTGAGATCAAATGCTGCTGAAAGAGATGCCTCGGGAGCCAAGCCGCCAAGGAATGCAACGTTGGTTTTTTTTCACGAACCCCGTCGCAATAGCTGATGGCCTCAAATGTTGCTTTCACGGAAATCAGCTTTTCACGTTCATGAATTTTGCGTCAAAATCAATCGTCGGGTAGAAATTCATGGCTAGGAAAATGACAATGCGCATCGGTGTGATCAGGTAGGTAGGTCAAGTTGCCGTCATCAATTCCCCTTTGACTACGTGAACGTAGTGAAACCTCTAGACTAGCTACATTTCCAAAGAATTAGGACCAATTCCAAGATTATTCAACATTTTCCTTCCCAGTCCCGCATATGCTTCCGTTCTAAACGACCTATACTATATAATCATAAATCACTACAATTTTCAGGGGCTACAGAAACTCCTTTCTTGGCAGTATCATAAAGAAAAATATCTAGCAAATGATCATGGCCTCGACGATCAAAGTAGTGTGCCTTAGTAGCGAAATTAAGGATATTCCTGGACATCATAATACCAGGAGTTTTATAGTGAGATAAACGTAAAACAGCTTAGCAGATATTCTCGGGAAAGTCAACGAAGACCAGGATATAGCTTACGTCATCCTCTCAAGACGCTGGTTCATTTGGAGATATAGATTTATGTAAATGCAAGATGTATTGGTCGATGTGTTTATACTAGCAGTGGCTTGTGACGCCTCCTCTTGCCCTTGGCACTGTGCTTTCATCAGGAAAATGGGCAGGGACCTCTACGATACCTCGTTTTGTATATAGTATCTCACTTAATAATAGGTATCTCCTTAACAAACACGCCAAGTTTTTAAAAGGGTAGGGGCATATAAAATGGTAGAGATTATACTAAATTTTAGTATATCAGCTAACCTTTAGAGATGTGCTCGTTTCCCTAATTAAAGCGTAGTGCCGTAGGCACGAGGAGGCGTTGTAATTAAGTGCTAGTATATGACTACCTGATATCTATCTTTTTTTTGTGAAGACATCTATGAGATTGTTGGGCAGTGTTTCTTTCGGACTTTCTATCAAATATGACCTTAATCTTCCTAAGCGAGTGTTCGTATAATTCCTAGCTATTAGTAAACACCTAGCAACATTTGTAAGTTGTGAAAATTGCTACTAGATCTAGAAAACTCTACAGATACTTGAGACAATTAGGGACTAGGAAACCCACATTGAACCGTGCTGAGATGGTTTTCGTCATAAGGCACTCCTTTACATAATTTATCCAATAACCTGGGAACTCCTAAGGCTTCTAGTTTCTTTCGTAAATTTTATCTAATATATTGTTACCTACTCGTTGGATTAAGAGATGTTCCGTGCTCTTGAGCTATCTCAGATATGTAGTTCTTATTCTGTAGTCTTTAGCATTAACAGCTTTTAGTGTTTACCTAAGTAGGTAATCACCGTTGATGTCTAGGTAGCCGTGATGTGACCGAAGTAAATGTTATTTGTACTATGTTCAGCTTGTTTGTGTTCTTTTCCTGTCTTTTAGTTAACACCTAACGACTATTCACTTAACATTTTCAGCTAATACTTTACTAATATTGATTATATTTCTTTACTATATAAGTCCTTGCCTTGACGATGCCGTTCACTAATTAAATAAATAAATACTTCTGGCAATGGATGTTATTTGAAATTATTAGGGGTTCCGTATACTTAGAGCCTGTAGCTGTTAAATACTGGCCATGGTGGCCGCCGCAGTATTTTGCTGGGATCCAAGTTGAACGTTCGTTTGAACGAAGTATACGTAAAGCAAACGAATTCGAAGGACGGCTTAAGCAAGTTGCACGTCGCCTATAAACGTCTTCCTCGCAATCGAAAAAAAAATATTACTTAACACATGCCTACCTTTCGATGATCTGTGCTTTTCATTTCGACAACTATCTAGCTAATTTTAAACTGATTAATTCACATCACACCCGCGGAAAAAAAATCAACACTTACATTACTTTCCCATCCAGTTTCTTCTACCCATACTCATCTTTTCGACCAAATCCAATCAATTACCCCCTCACAAAATTCCCTCTAACTACGAATACTTTGTCTTACATTACCAAGCCATCTACAACATGAGCAGTAGCTCTACTTCAGTCCCAGGCCCAAGCTGGGATCAAGGGTCTCTAGTAGCTAGAAGTCTTGAGGTTGAGCCGGGAAAGGAAGTGAAGTATACGATGATGCACCAAATTGGATCTGGAGCCGGCGGAAATGTATACAAGTGCATGAATTTAAAGGGAGAGGTGATGGCGGTTAAGAAGGTGAAACACCACAAGTCAGACGTAACCTTTAGGATCATGCGCGAAGTTCGCATACACCGAAGTGTGGAGCACGTATGTCAATAACCTCTCCGATTTTACTCAAATGAATACTAACATTATATCAATAGCCGAATATCGTCAAGATTTTCCATTACCAATACGACTTCGAAAGTGGAATTCTCGAGATTTTTCTCGCCCTCAAGAAAGGAAGCGTATCGTCGCTATTGCGTAACGAAAGCCCGCTCCGCCTTACCATCCCCAAGGACTTTGAGTTCGTTGCAAAGTGCCTCAAGCAGATGCTACAAGCGATTGATTATCTTGCAACGGAGAATGTCTCCCATCGCGACATCAAACCGGAGAATATCATGTACGTGATGGATTCCGACAGCAGACCTTTCTTCCAGCTCGGAGATTTCGGCTTTGCCCACGATTTTTCTTCCGGCGAAAACCCAGAGAGATGGCGCGTCGGAACAAAAGGTTACATGGCTCCAGAGTTGGAACACGTGGAACAGTTCGGAATCGAGAAGAAACAGGTCCACAAGATGGACGTATGGTCGCTTTTTATGACGGTAATGTGGATAGTCGATGCCGAGCACTTTCGAAACATGTCAAGATATCCGCTTACCTTTGCCGACTATTACGATTTCGCGACCAATGCTGCTAAATCGACTCTGCGACGCTATTCTATGATGGTAAAGTGGCGTCCAGAAGACAGAGCATCCGCAGCCCAGATGCTAGTCCATCTCTATGATGGTGAAGGCCTTTCTACGCCGCGAGATCAAATCCCTGCGATCGATTTTCCTTGAGGCACCTAAGCACGCCTCCAGAGTCCAGGAGTATCGGGAACAGCTTAAAATGGTGCTTTCTGGCATACTGAGGCGGTAAATATTCGACGGAAATCGGAGCAATGGGGGCTTCAATTGTTTCAGTCGTCCAGAGATTCACAACATTACACTGGTGACTGGCAGGTAGCTAGGGATTCAAGAGAGACCCACGTACTAAAGCTAGAGTCATCACATCAATTAAAGAAACCGAGGAAAGATGAGTCCGGTTTGAGACAGTGATAAAAATTGATTTAAACCAAGTAAATGACGATACGTGATTTGACTTGATTTGGCGACGATGTAGTTGATTATGTAACCCTCGCGATTCTCGAGAGTAGTAATATGATTAGGTCAGCCGGTGGGGGACCTCGGTACAGGAACCAAACATATTAGTGGCCCGTGCGTTAATAAGCATCGGGGAGGATCAATCACAGTCACATCTTCGGCGCTTAATAATGCAGGGGATACAGAGGGAAAGAGGCGTCCGGAATGAGACGTGAGGGCGGAAAAATTCAAGGGTTGGGCGGAATAAACAAGCCACAGTGGATTCAGCCTCCAATTAAATCAATTAAATCCTGCTCTGCGTCTCCCCGTAACCAGCCAGTAGCCAGCCAGTAGCCAGTCAACCCCAACCCGCCCAAGTCCAACCCCAATTTAATCAATTTAATGCCCAGAAAATCATCACAACCGCTTAACTGGCAAACTGGGCGATTGAGCTATTCATCGTCATCTTCATCGTCATCCTCTCCACCACCACATCAACAACAATTCAAAATGCCTAGTTTCCAAGTTACAACATCCGATTATGAACATTTCGCTTCTATCCCTTGGTGTGCTAAACATCTACGCGGCCGAAGAACTATCGCCGGCTCGCCGCCCAGCCGCAAGCGGAAGTCCAACGGAGAAGACTCCTTGTATTCTGAGACCTTAAAATCCCAGACTACTATCTTAGCCATGTTAGAGGTCTATGAGGAACCTAAGTCGCCGTCAGACCGCGTGGAGAGTATTAAGATGTTTTTAACCCTAGGCTCGGGCTTAAATGGGCACCCGGGCATCTGTCACGGCGGCATCGTCGTGGCCATTCTTGATGAGGTTATCGGACTTCTTATTCCCACAAACCAACAAAGAGGGTCCATGAAAGATCTACCATTTATGACGGCTTCTCTCAACACCACATTTTTGAGGCCGGTTCCTACTTGCGCGACCATTTTAGCGCGAGCTAGGATTCTGAAGATCGAGGGACGAAAGTACTTTGCCGAGGGATGGATTGAGGATTCTTACGGGGAGATCTTAGCCCGCGCTGATGCTTTATTCGTCACGCTAAAAAGCGCATTATAAGCCGGCCGGCGCTTGCACGCCTTGTAATATTCTCGACTTGGGCGAGGAGGGCTTGTCCGGAGTTCTTGGATGCGAAGAGATTGTTCATATATACCCCCCGACACCGGGATGTTTCCTCATTTGTTAACTTCGGCGAAGAGCCTACCTAAGCTACAAGCCACCGGTACTGGATATCTCTCCGGTGCCTAACTTAAACGACCCTTCACTTCGGCAAGAAGTATAGTGTCTGATATTTATTACACATCACGAGGGATGATATTTTGATGTCCATAAACAGGATAGAGCGCTGGTCGGCATTCCTAAAATGACTAAAAAGTTCGGAGTACGTCTTTGGAGCAATACGTGGTAAATGGCTCGATGGGTTTTAAGTTCTTGGAGTTATTAGGAACCGTGTCGGCTCGGGAATCCTCATATATTCGTCATGTACTTAGCGTTTAAATTTTTAGTCCAATCCATACATTGGATATCTATCCTATTAAACTAAGATACATACATCTAGTACAGACTTTTACACTCCCAGCTCGTCGACTTATTCGGATCGCCCGAGATATACTTCGACTGTTTTGGGTAGGGGCAAAGCGGCCGCTGTCGCTCGACTCCTAGCGAAGCTGTATCGTTCACGAACTTTGTCGCAATCAGTTGATCCGGGGCTTGCCCTTCCTCGACCCATTTCATCATCGACAGAATAATGTCATGCTCACTATCGGAATATCCGGGAACAGAATGTGTGGCTCCTCCAACCGTCTGACTCGCGCTGGCGATATACCATGGAGCATTATCCGACGCAGAGCAGTGGTTCATGCCGGGAATCAAGAAAAAGCGGTAGAAATCGTCCAGGTTGATGCCCTTCGGTATGAGTGTCTGCGCTACCTGATCGTAGAAGTAGACGCTGCTTCCGGTGGGGATGAGGGCGTCTGCTGTCCCGTGGTACATCAAAATCTTGGTTCCACTGTCCAGTGACCCGCTCAGATCGAAATGGTCGGCGGTGGCACCGCCCGGGTTGATGGAATCCGCATACACAACATCGTCGTATGTGAATGTGGTGTAGTCCCAGTCGGTATTGTTGTAAGCCCAGTATTTGAATAAGTCAAATCCGAGAGGCGACAAGTCGTTTCCTAAGGAGAAAGTAGGGTCGGTCCCCATAGCCATCGACGGGAACACGTATGTTTGATTTGCGTCCACCCAAGGGTTGTAGAACTTATATAGCGTGTCTAATTGCGCGGGAGTGAGGCATGTCGTCTGGTTTGAACTTGTGCATAGGAGCGCCTCGTAATTGAAGTTGCACGAGTACGGTTCGTTGATAATTCCATCGACTAGGCCGTCCTGAGGGTCACACTGTTTCGTGATCTCAGGGACAATAAGCTGGGTAAAAAGCGAAGGATCAATATGTCCTGGGGCTGTGTCTGGACGATTGGAAAGGCCCAGCTTCAGAGTATTCGCGGCCAGATGAACAGTCCACCAAGCCGGAGCACCAACGGAGATGCCGTCGAATGAATCAGGGTACAACTGAGCTTCCTTGAGACCTTGCCGACCCCCTGTAGAACATCCCGCGTAATAGGAATACTTGATCGCATCCGGGCTTCCGTAATACGCTCTAATGATTTCCTAGAACTACCTGTCAGATATTGTTCTCGGAGAATAGTCATAACAAGAGCTTAACTTACCTTGGCAAGGACAACCGATCCGTGCATAGCTCGGTGACCCCAGTCGATCAAGCTCTCGGGAGCGTTCAGCCCCCAACTGCCATCTACGGCGGAAGAATTATGACCAGTATCGGTAGACATCGTGGCGAATCCGTACTGATTACAACTGTTAAGTGCCTAACCTTCGAAAGAGGTGGGTATCTGAATAATTACCTGAGAGAGGATACCCATGTCAGGCCAGTTAATACCGCCTCCAAATCCTCCGTTACCAGTCACAATCGCCCTAAAATTATATTCGTCCGGGAGAAACAAGCCAAAGTCGTACGAGGAGTTCTCGGACGACTTGACTTTGATAGCGACTGCGCAGAGCGACGGTAAGGCGGTAGCAGCAGCAGGAAACGGGATATCAATAGAGCCCTGGCCGAAACTACCGTTCTGCGGGACAGCTTCAACCAAGTTAATTGTAGCGTTCGAGTTATCCTTGAGGATGTTGACAAAAGTCTCGGTCGTGCATTCAGCCACGACAGGCTTTAAGCCCGCGAGAACCACGAACGGAAGCGCAGAAAGTCGATGCATGCTGGCAGGGCAAATGTGCTGGGCTACCGAAGAGATCATGAGCGCATCTTGTGGGCATTGTGTGCACGATCGAGCTATTAGTATATGGATAGCTCGGAAGACGACCCTTGATCATGGCGGAGATAATTTCATGTTCGACGCGTTGCGCATGCAGTGCAGTGGACTGTTGCATCAGCACGCATTTTCTGCAATTGAAATACCACCGAGGAGCATGCTTCTCCACTGGGGTTTACCGGGAGCTTTCCCACATAGGCGTAGATCGGCGGGTAAATAGCCTCCAAAGCCGTCATCGTGAGGAGTCCGATCCCAGAAACTAACCTTGGAAGATTAACTCCGTGGGGTCTCGTCATGGGTGAAGCTTTCTCAGGGCTGGTCAACCCCCTGCACGCTTCTCCATATCAATCTGCCGAAAGAGATGAGGATATTTAGATCGTGTTTCCCCCCCAGTTCGGATGCGAATTACGGGACCAAAGCGAGCTAACATCTTAGTTTGAGAGTCGACCCTGAAAGTCGGATAGTTTAACTTGAATTAGCATAATGGACTTTTTTTCTTTACTAAAGAACAAGAATAATTATTCTCACGGAGAGCTACTAGGGTTGCCAGATCGAATGTAAAAGAGGTCGAATAAATTATACCCACTCTGATGACTAAGCTTCTAATTACATAAGCAGGAGTGCGGAGCGCCCTTGTCACGTGACTCCTAGAGAGCCTTACCCCGTGACAATTATCATGTAACAGATTAGTCATATTTGATCCGGGGCCTTTCCTTCCTCGTTGTTGTAAGATCGTAGGATTGGTCCCGATCGGTGAAATTTGAAGGTATCGTGAGATCTCTGTAATATTGTAATCTTGTACGTGTCCGACGGCTTCTTGTACGTTGTACGGTCGAGAAGACGATGATGTAGGTATCGTGTGGTTGTATGTGAGGTAATGGCAGCTTGGTGTAGCTTTTTAGATGACAATATTTGAGGTTAATCAAGTCATGATCATCAAAATGGCTCGTGCCCAACTAAACCTAACTTATTATATCCCCTAGTTAAGTAGGCAGATTTCGGCCATATTGTAATTCGTCCCCCTGTACATACGGGGCAGCCATGTGATTTAGATCGGCTTTGTTAATGAAGTACTCGTAGCATTCAAGAGTAGAATGAGTACAGAGAGGCAGCGATGCTGTTTCTAATATGAATGTAACATGTAGAAGCGTTTTATTAAAGTTATCTTTCTTTAAGTTCAGGAGGCGAGGCCCCCTTTTTATACCTAGCTATTTGCAAATGGTTAGCAAGATACTCTCAAACCTCCTGCAAGGGCTTCAAGGAGCTATAAAAGGCCCGTAGCGCCTTTGTTCGGGATTAGTTTTTATACTCCTCTAACAATTCTTCAATTAGTGAGGTAGATTTGGTTTTTGAACAATGATATGAACCAATGATATACCCCCACCAGGAAGGCTTTCTATGAACGAGGTGTATCTGTTACAATATAAACATGAGCCCATGGGAAAAGAATTTATTCTTGCGTAACGAGCTTTAGGCTACCTTGTGCCCAGAGATGCGGTAAATATATGGGAATCTGTCACAACCACCACCCATTAAAATGAATACCCCAGGAACCCAGTCACGGGTAAACCTCGGACAAGGATATGCTGGATGTTGAGGATGTCTTAACACATCCACCACATCCATTACATCCACCACATGTTTGGATATGGATGGATATGTTCAAGAATGTACACATCCAAGCATACCATGACAACTTCACCAAAAAGAATAGGCAGGGAGGACATCTATATAAACAAGGCAGGCTCTCATGTATCTAGTTATTTATTTAGCTCTTTAGCTATCAATCTAAGTCTATTACTTCAACCGCATCGAACTAATAGGGAGAGGACTCCAAGCCTCTCTTACGAACAGACTTAACTTTGATCTGATCTCTACGAGTACTGCTAACAAACAAGGAAACCCACGAAGCACCCCGTATACCTGAGTACCTAGGTATAGGTTCGTAACAGAATCCTTCTTTGTCTAGCTATCTAGGGATATCTTGCCAAGGAGTTCCTTCGTGGGTCGATCCCAGCTCTATAGCTATCTTATGGGACCTTATAGAAGGATTGCCGGTATCCATAAACATTGGCATTACCATACCCGGCCTTTTACATTCTTAGGAGTACGGGGACTCGGTACCTAGTGCTTGGAATTGAAGAATCTTTAACTCCCTCAGCTACATTCTAACAAAAATAATCACTTAAAATAGCACCCTCGGCTTTTCCTAAAGCTTAACTAAGTAGGTAACTAACTTAATTATGAATTAAATTATCGATTGTACGACATAATACTTTGAGGTCTTTTATACTCCACGTGATAATATCATGCAACTTTACCTTGTTTTTAATGCTAGCGATATAATTAAAGACGATTTAGCCCATTGGAACGTCCATAATCTACGTTCTTAATTCCTAGGTAGTTTATATGAACGGTGAAGTGCTAATCGTCTGCTTATCTAATAAGGTATTATTTAACTTCCTTACTTATATTATTATTAAGACGGTGTGGTGGATAGAACTTTTCATCATTACCTAAATAAATATTAAGCGACTAACCACAGAAATGCGGATGATCTGATCTTATCCCTTACACTTGTCCTTACGTTAAATACACGTATCTCATTTTCCCTCCCACTTTTCCTTTTTGTTCCAAAAGGATGGGAGAGAGAATATATCATGTGTTTAGGTTGTAGGAGAGAATAACAGCTTATAGTTATGAGTTGGTAGGCTTGCTGGCCGCAGCAAATTAGATTATGTCGCTGGAAGATCTCGCTTGCTCGGTGTCACAATGCAAACCTAGAAGCAAGGAAAAGATTCCATGGTTGCGGTAGGAGCTCTAAGCTACCTCGCACCAGGAGACATGGTAGACCGTAGATACAGGAATCCCTCTTTGTCTATCTGAACGCTGATGGATGCTTTGCCAAGGAATTCCTATATGGGCCGATCTAAGCCCTATGGTTATCGCGGGATCTTCGTAGAAGGCTTCCAGACACTCGGCAATGTTGTATTAATCTAGACCTTCAGTATGAGTAAACACCTTGGATTATTCCCAACTTCTCTTTCAAAACTATAGTCATAGCACGTGGGTAGAATCTTAAGTAAAAGTAATGGTTATTCTATTACATACCCCTTCCAAACGTTAAGTATAATATTGAGGTGTTTGAGGTCGTCTAGATAATGATTGGATTCAATCTATAGGTAAAAATATCAAATCTAACATCGAATGATACCCAGATAATTAAGAAACGGCAAAATTCCTTAATACCTACTTCAGATATTCTGACCAGTCGACTTAAAGGGTGTTGCAAGTCACTTTTAGGCTTAATTTTGAAAGTTTCCTTATGTTCCCTCCTTGATTCTGCGTGCTGGCATGATTTTAAAGAGGATATTCACATTTATCCTTGTGAAGCCTTACTTTGGTCACAAGCCAGTAAAATGGGTAAAGCTTTCGCGGTTCTTTTCCATACCTTTTTTTATTTACCTAGTGTATGTTGTTATGTTTAATATCAAGTCTCTGTCGAAGTAGCTGTCTTAATAACTGTCAAAGCCTTCCGTGAACTGCCATGAGACTAGTAGTCAGCTGCTGGGGCTCTTGCCAAGGAGCTGAGATCGGTCTATGAAAAGATCTAGGTAGCTCTAGCCCCCTTGATAAGAAGGGATTTCTTGCCAGCTAGCTCTATATGGATAGACAAAGGAAGGTTCTTATATGTATACCGCATTCCTTGATGTAGGGAAGTTTGTAGCTCTTTCCGCAACAACCTAGTCGCTTCCCGAACCTTTAAGTCCACGTCATGACACAACTTAACCTAGAAGATCTCTCTACCAATACTTTGCTAGGTCATGCATTTGACCCCTAACGGCGTCATTAGAGAGAGTAGAGGGCAGAATCTGTCAGCGAGTGCTACACATTACATAATCCATCAGTACATTACGCCTATTTTGAAGCTTAGAACTTCACCATTTCCAAGAAACTGTCTGCTTAACTACACTATTCAGTTGGCGATTCCAGAAAGAGTTGTTTGCCCTCTCAGTGTGTCTTTTTAATGTCAAAGCCCTGGGCGACTTGAATGATTACCTGAATATCTGTACGTACGACTTATAATTCAATAGAGTTTATTGTGCCATTGATACTAGCTCAGCATAAAACGATTAAGCTTTAGGATACCACCATTCTACGTCAGCCTTCATCTTTAGACCATTATCTTCAGATGCTGTTTAAAGGGCGAAAGGGGTTGGGAAAGCCGAGAAGTTAGCCTATCACTCTGAATTCTCTAATAAGATGACAATTGCCGCTGAGAGTATGCGGCATTACCTAAGAATCATAAACAGAAAAGAGATTAGCCAATTACTAATCATAATTTACTCTGTATATAGAAAAGACGATAACTAAGTCAATTAAATCTGTAAAAGCTACACCTCAGATGACATTCTAGATTATCTATCTGTATGCCTGCGACCATGTAAAAATTATAAGGGTCAGGATTAATAGTACATTAAACAACTCGACAAAAGCGCATCATATAACTACCTAAAGTAGATATAGGAAACTACAATAGCCTCATAATTCATTACATAAAAAACTTCAAAGCGCCACAAGCTACAGAATTCAGTATAGGTACCTGTCTACTGTCACTAGGATGAGCTGCCATAGGCCTTGGTGTCTAGTCCTCTCAAAGGTATTTCTTTTTGTTCACGGCAAGACATGACTAGCTATCATGAATTGCGTATATTGAGCAATGGTGATCCTATCATGGTGTCTCGTATGAATGCATCTTGCGGGGGTTTTTGGTTGAATTTAATAGCAGCATCCCGGGCCAGTTTATATGAATTCCGATAGATTACCGTAGTGCCAGATCAATCACTGGAGAGGATACACAATATTGGTCCTAGCTATAAGATTCAATATACAAGGAAGGATTTCATCAAAAAGATAAGACAATCATCCATAGTTTCAATGATCTTGTCATGTGTGCTATTTCACGATGTCAGTATTTATATGGATATGACTTGAAGGAAAAGAAACAAGCTTGACGAACTTCTATCACTGGCAGGGTATAGTGAGTGCGAAGGCCATGTTGTCAAGCCTTTTACGAAGATTCCCATGAGCTAGGATCGACCCGTAAAGGAGTTCCCTAACAACATTCCTCACTGCTCAAGTAGTTCTTAGATAGACAAATAGATCCTTCCGTATATAGTAGGTCTCCTGTCACGAGGTAGCTTAACGCTCCTCAACAATAAAGTCTTTTCCATGCTTCTTAGTTTACATCGTAACACATGTCCAATATATATATCTTTATTTTTTTATTAGAGAATGAACATAAAGCAGGACTAAAAACCTTTAATTCTCCATGAATGAGTTGAGTTAACCTTTCTAGATGTATCTTACGTGTAGTTTGTGAATCCTAGGGCTGTGAGTCTAAATACCAAAGCTACGGAGAGACATATGTCGAATGAGTCATCTAAGAAGTTTTATTATTATTCTCGATTATTATTCACAGAAGTATAAATCCTATACCATTGTTTACTACCTAGGTATATACTAAAAAAACGGTTAGGATGGTATATTATTTGTCGCTAAGTACCTAAGCTTGGAACTGGGAGCGACTTTTACGCAGGAACGCGCTAAGTTTATAGCGCACATAGTGCTAGGGACCGCTGTAAATGCTTGGGCTTTTAGCGACCACTCTGGTATGAATTACCGCTAAATGTGTCTTATATCACGATTTCCGTTTATAACCATCCGTTCCGCTAATGGAATATTAGGCAATTCATTAAGTTAGGATATCATAATATGTGAAAAAAAGCTACTTAAATAATTAATCGGTTTATTATGCGAAAGGCCTTCTAATTAATCCCGGACGCCAGATAATACAGAGAGTAGCACATGCAAGAATGATGACATAAGCAGATTAGTAAGGATGGTTTGATTATCTAAGCAACCCCCTATGTTCTATCGTTATGAACATGAACTAAGTTCATCACGTATAAGCGAGTAGCTGAGGATCATCAGGGCTTCAATCTTCTGATTGGAATCGAATTATTATGACTTAATGATATTAATGTGACGGTCGAGCTCACGTGTTGTGGAGTCCTTGAATATACGGCAATAAATCAACCGCCGATGATATTGGGTTGTTGTAGTAGCTTAACATTAAAGAAACCAATTAGATAATATTACATCTACTAATCCGGAATACATTAGCCCATGGGAAAGCTCGCAGTAAGACTCAGCTATTGCGGTGAAACAACTATTCGCAGCACATAAGCCCAAATCCTACCATCGACAGCACTGCTGTAGTTCTATTCTCGGTTACCAGGTATTAGGTACGTGAGCTCTTCCAATCAGCCACCTCAAAATTCAAAAGTCACCTCGTCAAGTGTCATGAATAGTATCTATTTCTAGTACAAAAATTTGCCGTCACAAGTAACATAGTACATACTTAGGAGAGACTGATAACTTTTCATGAGACATCCGTTTTCCCGGAGACCAATAATGAATGTTATGGTCTGGGCAGAACTGAAGCCACGGAGGCCATTACCTAGTTGCGGAAAGAATCTGACACGATCTCAGCACATGCCAAGACGAACGTATGCCGTTCGGATTTTGCCGTAAACTTGGGGTCGTCGTGAAAACAAAGTTTATGCAATCAATATTCGGTAGATAGAATTATATACAAATATTATCCCTGACATTACTCCATGGATAGGTAAATGTTACCTAGCTCTCCAAGTTCTCATATCCCAAAGTTCTATATTCTTCAAAGATCGATTAGGAAACCATACGAGGTATGTAAAATGTCTGGGAACCTATACTGACGATAAATCCATCAACAACCTTATAAATAAAAAATCTATAGGCATTAGGTAGGATACCTACCTGTGTGTATTTGAACTATCCATGCTACTCTAAAAACTAACAGTGGACATTTTACAATGGTGTTTGAAATGAGATATATGGGAAATTTTGATGAATGTCATCTTATACTGTAGGTATCTATGTATATAGGATTCGACCGGTGAATTTCAAATTAAGTCTCAGTTTTACCGATTTAACATCTCTACTTAGTTCCTATTCCATTTGGATTTAAATTTAGATTTGTACAAGATAAAACAATAAGGTCTTTCATATCATGGTAACCAGGTTTTGCAGCAACTTACAGGTAACAGTCAAACATCGCGTTTATCTGAGTAACAAGCTTGGGTCGATCTAGGCATAGAAGATGTCCATATTTCGGAATTAGCTGATAAGCTTACTTCACGGTAAGTTTCATCTCACATCAGATCCACGAACACCAAGGGAGATATTATCACCATAAGAGAGGTGAGTACTCAATTAAGTCGCCACGTTCAATTTACATGCCTTTGCATGAAACCTACTACTCATAGGTATAGACTACGGTCTAGATTTGGTAGATCCTATCCAGGCACCTGAAGCCGTTGATGCGGGAAATAATTCTCGGTTCCAAAACACTACCAAAATAGCACGATAATATGAACGATCGGCAGTCCCAGGTTTCAAACCCCTTGCTGTTAGGATTCACCCGTCCCCAGCGCGGCAGTTGGAAGGAAAAAACGAGATCTCTAGCATACCACGTGCAGTAGAACCATCCCTAATCTTCTAGAACTTCTGCCAGCACATCCATCTGCGCGAACACGGGTCTGACACTATGGTAAGCGAGTGGCGCGAATGCGAACCCCTATCCTGACCCGCACCTGTGCAGCTTGTTGGGACACGACACACATCTCTAGAAATTTGCCACAGCGCTCTCCCTTATCCACCCGTCCTCACATGGAGGGTTAAGTTGACTCAGGTGCGCCACGACGGCCCGTCTTAGCGCCACAAGCGGATATTCTATGCGGTCAGGTTGGGTCTCATGCTTCCCGTCTAATCTCGATCTGCTGTGTCACGATCGGGTTACGCCGGCAGTACGATATCGCCTCAAACGTTTCTTTCCATCCTGACACCGACATGGCTCGCATACGCACGATCGGGCTTTCGAGACGGCATGAAAGTAGGTTGTTGAGGAGAATAATCGTTACGATCGAGCGAGGGAGCTATGCATTCGCGGTCTGCGTACCCCGCCCGGAAGAGTTCGAAAGACGACGCGTCGCGGGCGAAGGTGGGTGAGCTGTCGAGCTATAAGCGGCGAGTAGTGCCTAAGCGACGAACATGGCGATGTCTCGCGTTCGCTCGCCTGTCGGCGCCGTCGCATCCCCTGTGGGATAGATGTAGGTCAACCCGTCTTCAGCTCGTGTCGTTGGGAAGATCTGTCATTTTGCTAAATCGACGCCCCCTAATTTATCCTGAGGCTGCATCATGTAATGCAAGTACTATACCCCCCACCCCCTGCCCGGTCTAGATAAGATCTGGTACGTCCCTGTCGAATCAGCCCGACCAGGTATCATGTATAGACCCGGTGCGGTCTCGAATCGGATAAATAGGGTCTTGGCTTTTCGCTCGCCTTTCCCAGGTCAGGTCCAACTTCGGCGGCTCTGCGCGAGAACCCACCCGGGTATCAAAGCGCAGTCCGTTGCTACGTAACACAACTTCGTGAGGGTCCACCGGCTTGGCAGCTTATTATAAATCGAAGAGGCTCTTCACATGTCGTATTTGTCAGGTCCTCAGATCGACCTCTGGTCTCCGAACTCGGTGAGAAGATGGGAAAACTTTTGGTGGAATCGAGTTTTTTGGTACGATCTCGTTCGATAATTATGCCGAGAAAACAGGAATTTGAAATAATGGGGAATTGGATGGAGTTACCTAACGAGAGTGGATCGTTCAAGGTTACAGTTCTTGATTAGGTAAATTGAGACTATTCGCAATGTTACCAAGACCCGTAACATCTATGATTTGTGTCTGAATCGTCATTTAGCAACAGATCAAGCTGCATACCATTTTTAGAATTGCAGTTACTTTAATCATGAGTGTGTATTGTTTCTCTAAAGAGTTAGGAGGGAATAGTAAAGTTAACAGCATCCAATTCTGAGACGTCTTTGATTACATAATGGATGTTACATAATCAGGGGTTATGCGAGATTGGCGAAGAATGGTGAACACACTCGAAACAAACTCGAGACCATGGATTAGAACATGATACAATTCATATCTATCCTTAATATAATCGCCATATTCTCTGCGAATTACTAATTTCCATACTTGCTCCGTATTTGTCGAAGTCACTGATAACTCCCACTCCCGACGATACTATCTCCAACTTCCAATTACCGGATTAGGAAACTGTTAAGAGCTTCAGTCACATTGACTAAGGTCTGACTAATCATATTACAGTAAGCAATCTACCATAAATCTACCTCCATCTTGGTATATATATATATAAAAGCGTCGTGTGATGTGTGTACCTGGGCCATCTACCACCGCTGGATCCGTATAAACGTTTCAATAACTCTTCGACGATAATTGACAAGAACAAAAAATGGCAATAAACGAGTAAACGACGCTTGAAAAATGGTATGTAAATGCTTCGACAACACTATAACCCGAGAAGCCCTTTTTCGTAAGCCGCCAGCCTAACTCTAACACGACAACGCCGCCCGCCGGTACCGTCCCCGATACTATCATTAATTAGGTAGCATCATTAAATGATTGATCAGTAATGTCAATCATGTTTTATGAGTATGAGTATGAGTCTTGCTCATCTCATCTCGTCTGGTGCGAGTGCACCGCTCATTGCTGAGCCTCCTTCTCTGTCTTTTTTCGGGAGATGTAAACCTCAAGGCCTTCCTGGACGACGAAGAAAGTCGCCTTGGCCTTGAGCTCGCGGCCTGGGTAGGCCAGCTCGAATTCAAAGTCGCGCAGTAATCTAGGGATTACCTTGTTAATCTCTAGGAGTGCTAGGTTCCGGCCGATGCAGACGTGGGCGCCGCCACCGAACTATATAACTATTAGTGATACTAATACCAATGGGTGATCGATGTTATGACATACCTGGAACATGTAGCGCTCCATAACCTTAGCCTCCTCGGGATCCTCGAGCCATCTCTCCGGGCGGTAGACGTCGGCGTCCTCGCCAAAGGTGGCCTTGTCACGGTGAAGTACCCATCCGTTGAGCGCGAGCCGCGTGCCGCCGGGGATGTGGCGACCTTCGATCTCGATGCCCTCTGGAGGCACGTATCTAGCAATGTTGACACCGACCGCGGGACGCATGCGCATTGACTCCTTCAGGCAGGCCTGGAAGTATGACAGGTTCTGCGCATCGGTCCACTGTACGTTTCCTTGAGAATGAATCTTGCCCTCTCGCACTGCTGTTTCGACCTCTTCCACTAGTCTCGAGTAGACGCGAGGTATGGAAAGCGCATGCCAGAAGAAGGATTGCATGGTTGAAGCCGTCGAGTCTGATCCGGCGAAGCTGTTTTATCATGTCAGCTGACTTACACCCTAGTAAGAGCGGGTTAGAAGTTGTAAACACTTACATAGCACCATGTGCCACGGCAAAGATGTCACCCTCGTGAAACTTGACGGGGTCTTTCAAGTGGCCCTTGATCAAAGAAGACAAAAGGTCCTCTCGGCCATCGCTACCAGCACCCTTTCCGTCACGGTCAACCTCGAAAGGACGACGCTTCCGCATCTCCTCGCGGGCGATTCTCGTGATCAGGGCGTTTTCGGGGTTAAAGGCGGGGATCCATCTCCACAGCGGGTTCCGTCGAAGCAGGCAGTCGATCTCGGGGATCTGGCCCACGATGCCGTTGTACTTCTGGCTGTTGTCAATAGTCTTGATGGCGTTCTCCTTGTCGACGCCCGCGGCCAAGAAGCCGAACGATCTGCCGAATGCAACTTCTCCTAGCACGTCGAACGCAAAGAAGTGGAGCCAATCACCAAGGTTCACGATGGGGTTCCTGCCGGGTAGCCCCGCTTGCTGGAAACCTGGAATAGCGGTGTCGGGGCAGAACTGGTCGAGCCGGCTCACGAGGAAATCGATCGTGTCGTCGATGAAGGGACTCAGCTGCTTCATGGCCGCCATCGAGTAAGGCACGTTGGCCACCTTCTTCTTCATGGCGTGGACATCCTCGCGGATCTCGGTAAAGATATCCGGATTCTCCGGCGGCGGAAAGACCGAGTAGAAATCTGTCTTGTAAAACCGCTTACCCGCCGAGAGGACGTTTCTGGCAACCGTGGGGGACGAGAAGGAGAGCTCGTTCGGAGAAATCCGTACGATGGGTCCGTACTTCTTGTGGAGTTCTATGTGGTGCAGGTGCGTGCGTTCCGAGACCGTCGAGGCGATTTTCCAGAGGCGGGAGAACGAAGCTAGGAACGGACCCGGATACTCTCGCAGCGGGGACGCGTAACGTATGTATAGGATGCGGGCGATAAGGAACAGGGGTATGAGAAGATACCATTGCTCCTTGAAGATTTCCCAAGCGGTCAGGAGGACGACCCTAGTTGGGGAGATCGTGTTCTCGTCGGTCATGATGAGGAGCCTTATGTGATACAAGAGATATATGAAAACTTCTTATGAGGTTATTACGGGAGAAGGGTCTAAGGCAGGTCTTCTAAAGGAAGGATGTTGAGGATTCCTTGCAAGTCCCTATAACTCACTTCTCCTGTTGAAGGAGATGTCGCGGGATACTAATATAATAAACGAACAGATGACAGCGAGGCGAGTGATGTCAAGACGTTTCTTGATGAAGTAATGGCTTAATCACTTGGATTAATCAGAATCGTTAATCAGACTTCAGGGGTCTTCAACAAATCTAACGAATCTACCCTCCCAAGTTCACCAAGGATGGTCCAGATCTCGGGGCAATTTAGATATATGAAGTACTCGTCAGTACCTGCTGGAAGGTCGGGTAAATCATACCGACTCGCACGACGCCGTCCTCGACAAACATCGTCTGATGCTCTGATACGTCCGTACGTGATGCAGGAAGCCATAGCTTACTCAAGCACTTATTAACCTCGGCGTACATCCGGTCGACCAATCAGCGAACTGCCGACGAGACGTTATAGCCCACGGCTGAGGATTTCAAAACGAGGCCTGGGCGCTATCCGTGTGGAGCTTAGTCGACATTGGGGAATAAGCGGGGAGAAGACAGGACAAACACGACACGATCCACCATAATCCACCGTGATCCATTATGCAGGGATGCGAGCTGAAGGGTCAGAGGGTTTTGGGGGTAACAGGAGGTATAGGGAGGTAACAAGAAGCGTGTCGGCAACTGAAATGAGACCGGTAGGATTCGTCGATTCGCATATTGGTACGTTCATCGGGAAACGAACTGGGATGAACGCCCCGGAGTAGTCGTATAACCTTGTTAAAATCAAGTGCCGGGGAAGCACTACGTAAAACGTGGTATCGATCCCCACACCACTTAGCGAAGACTTGGCACCGGCGCCGTGGTTATGGGTGGTTATAAATATATCGTCGCCAATCATCTTTCTTAGAAACGTCATCGGTTCCAATCCGAGCAAATATGTGGCGATCCACTCACCTGGTTCTCCCGTTTACGTAGACGCCAGCTATTCTCTGTGCTGTGTGGTTAGTGGTTAGTCTTGCCTAGTTTGCTAGTTCGCTATTCTACGCGGTCCTGTGACGGGTACGACACCCCCCTCTCTACGTTACCCCATATCTTGCCTATGTTGGGTAAGCATGCCCCGAACTACATAGCAACTGATGCAACAGACCATCGTGCGTTTTTTCTATGCCAGATAAATCATCTTCCATCACCGACGGACTTAATGCCTAGTAGGTTATAATAGTTGTATTAAGCGTCAGTGCTTAGTATCATTGGTATCATGCCGCCTATCCATCCGTCCTGTTACTCGTGGGTAAAAAAAAAGCAAGGGAAAAATCAAAAATCATGCAAAAACAGCGCTGCAAACCAGTACCTAGTACCTGCTTAATCCCACTTTTTGGGCTCGACGCCTTCGGGAGGATGGCTTTGGTAGGTTTTGCTCTGAGCCTCGGCCCAGTTAGTGCTAAGGGAAGTTCCATTGCTTTCCACAAAGCTCTTCATCATCGCTCGCTTGGAGTCCGGGTCTGCATCTTGATAGAGCTTCTTAAAGAAGGAATTGACGTCGCCGTCCTTCTCCTCTTCGTCGTCGTCGTCGTCGTCGACAATTTTAAGCTTGTCCCAGTTTACGGCTTTCTTGAAGGAGGTGGGGTAAGCCTGGGGACCAGCGGCCTTTGCCGGATCTCCCACGACGACAGTTGGAGTAGGGGAACCGCTAGCTTGCGTAAGACCACCCTTAGGTTGGGCAGTAGTCGATGCACTCGCAGCTCCGGCTGGTCCAGTCGGGACGTCCGGGCCTTTCGCGGCTGATACCTTAGGATCATCTAGACTAGCCTGGAATTTCTCTAGGAGAGAGCCGTACCAAGCATCGCGGCTTGCCTTGCAATCGTCGATGCCGGCTTCTCTGGGGTTACCGTACCTAGTAATCGTTAGCGCTACAAATCTTGAAAAATATTAACGGCATACGATACGAACCCTAAACGACGGACGCGCTCCTTGAATTCCTCAAAGGTAGGGTGAACCTTAGTAGATCCCGAGAGGCTAGTGAATCCCTCGGCTTCCTTGTGCTGCAGCACCGGCCATTTTCCCGCCACCTCCTTCACGAGGACCAGCTCCACCTTCATCGCCTTGACTTTGAATTCGATACGGCTGGGTTCGATGCCACCCCAGAGGTTAAGCTGGACATTTTCGGGCTGGATGCTCGGAAAAGGTCCGAGGATGAGCTTCTGGCCCTTAGCCGTCACCGAGAAACGATCCGCAGGCACGTTCTTGATAAAGAGGTCGGCATTGATAGTATTGCTGCTCTGGTAGAAGCTAGTCTTGATTAGGTTGCTGGTGCGGCAGGCAACGTATTCATTGTAGAGGAAACCCCAACTGTCCTCGTGATCTCCTTCCGCATCGTCGTTACCTACCTCGGTATCACCGTCGACATTATCACGGGCTAGGTCAGAAGTCTTAGGAAATTTTGGTATCTGGTTCACTTTACGACCGGGGTGGCCTGCGGGCAGCTTTTCCATCTGAGTTAAGGATTGTAGACGCCACGAGAGAGCTTGGTTTTTTAGGGTGGTTGATTTGTGTCTTCCGCCCGATGCTCCGACTATTTCCATAGCAGAAGCGTATTGTCCGCGGACAGCCTTATCAGCGCGGCTAACATCCTCAGCACGCACCGTATAGTCTCCTACTTCGTCGACCTTCTTCTGCTGTCCATCGTCGTCTCCGACTTTTGCTCCGTCGAGGAGTCCTATGGCCCAAAAAGCGCAGATGTCGGCATCAGCATACCGACCCAGTCTAAAGAGGGCAACGGCTCGTCGGATTTGAGACTCTGCCATGTAGTCTCTGTTTGCACGTTCGAAGGACACCTCCAAAGCCTTCTCGGCATCGCAGAGGGCGAGGTCGATCTGGTTGGATCGTAAATAGGCTTTAGAGCGCTCGAGAAGCCAAAGAGGTGCTGAATGATCATTCAGAGCTCCGGTCAACTTGTCGATTCCATCCTGGTACTTGCCGTCAGTAACGGCCTTGATACCTTCGCCGGCGAGAATGGCGGAAGATGGCATCGCGACGAGATGCGGTAGCGAAATAGTTCAAGTGTTTAATTGGACGATCGGATAATTGTACGGTTACGTCAGACCCGGTATGAGGCGTGAATAATGAGATATCTCTATGGTCGATGCGTCGTTGTTGGGAGAATGGTTACAAGGCGAATAGATTTGTGGTGGGATGGAATTGATTGAAGGTAGGATTGAATGACACGAGACAAGAGTTAAGATGCTTGTGGCATGGATCAAATTTAGATTATTCCAAACTTCGTCCAAGATAGTTTGAACTTTACCTAGATACCTTCCTTCAATATTGGGTATCACTAGAGCGACTCCAGTTGTTGTCGACTGTTGCCTATTCACATTACAGTCTTGGAAACTTCAATGTTACAAGTTAGAACAGCGCCTGCAGGTGGCTTATGGAAGCTACTAGAGCTCCAGGGCTATTGGCGGGGTTAATTTCTCACAAGGATTATTCTGCCAGCCTTGATTCCTAAAAAGGTAGGCGGTATCCATATCCATCCTAGCACCTAAAGCTATAGGTAAGACCATCTCACCGCCTAGAAGCTGCCATTCTTTAAAGTTAATTAAGCAAGAGCTTAAAATAGTGGATCGCTATGTAATGTAGGACCGGCTACGTCAGTCTCAACACGGAGATCGTGGGATGAGACGACACAGGTAAAACACCTAGGTATACGTCCGGTGTAAAAAAAGGTTAGGATATTAATCGACTAGGTGAATTCAGCACTAATACAATTAACAGCATCATAAGTGTGACATTAAGTATTATTAGAATTTATTACCTATCTCAGATCAATCCCGTTCTCGTGTCGCTATGCTACATCAATAATAATTGTCGTTTTCAAGAATTACGCCATCAGACCACCGTCTCGTTAGGATATTTCGTCGCAAACATTCCGAGGGCCTTCATCGTGAAGGTGAATTTGTAATTCGGATATGATATCATGCAACTTTTGTTGAACACGCCCTCGATCGCTTCCTGTTTCCATTCGCCATTCGGCTGTTGTCTGTCCATTATGAGTTTGATCCCCCTCTTCAGGGGTTCGACGTCAGGGTAATCAGCCTTCATCAAAGCTATCAAGGCCCAGGCCGTCATCACGACTTGCGATCCTGTCGGGTGTTGGGTGTAAACCATTCTTTCGCAGGACTAGAGACAGTTAGGTCATAGATGCACAGGTAGGTAGGTACGTGTTCAGTAGAGCTTGGCTAAATGAGGTACCGGGCGGGAACTTACTCGATAGCTTTCTGACCATCCTCCATCCCCTCTCTGCTTGGAAATCAAAAAGTCGCAACCCTTCTTCGAGTATGAGCTATTGTCGTACGTTTCCCCAATGCTTTTCAAGCTCTCCAGCGCAAACATCGTAGCGTAGGTAAAACATATAGCCCAGTTGCCATACCACGATCCGTCAGGTCTCTGGAATGACTTGACAGCTTTGACAGATCGGGCGATGAAACCCTTGATTTCCTGAGGCCTGTAGTCAGGCCAGTGCTTTTGGAATAGAGAAAGCGCGGTGACTACTGCGGTCGTACACTCGACATAGTCGTATTCGACCATAATCTTGCCAAAAACTTCTGCCGCATTCAACATCTCCAGCCTCTCGCTGCCTCGCGTCGGCTCGTACGACGAGCAAGCGCCGGACTTGTTCTGGTAGGTCAGCAGGGTGTCGATGGAGTCGAATATGCGCTGGTCTTCGAGGAGCTGGGGATATCCCGGTGTTTTTTGTAGAAGAATGACAGATTTTAAAGCCTCGGAAATGCAATCGCAGACGGCATATCCTTGGTCTCTAGTGCTAAAAGCCCAGGCGCCCTTCCGTTGTTGACGATAGCAAACCGCTTGGTCTTTACAATTCTCACGTATCTGCTGGTCGTCGAGAAACTTCAACGCCTTCATTAACATTGGTCTCCAGCGAGGATCTTGCTCGAGTTTCGAGTCGGTCGCAACTTGGATCAAGAATGACGTATCCCAGCACTGCACTCCGTTCGTGCCATTGCAGAGCATGCCTTCGCTCTTAACCCACAACGCGTCCTCCAGCCTTTCCACGTGCCTCCGAACTGAGTATGAGCCAGGACCATCACGGATATAGCACACAACGGTGTTCATCGCCGCATTTACCGGTGCCAGGTCTGCGAAATCCGTATTCTCGTCTTCCATATCAATAAGTTTGCTGACCCAGTCCTCAGCTTTCTGGGCTAATCCCTTGGTTCGGAGGTAAGGGTTCCAAATGTTGACGAGGAACCAGTTAGCGGTATTGAGAAGCCACGATTTTGGGTGATAATTGTCGATAGGGCATATGCTATTCCGATGGCCGTTCCAGTCAATCGACTCCCACGGCTCGACGAACAGTTCTTGCCTCAGACCTCGAACAACGTCCGTCTCTTCGCAAGACCACTTCTTCTCATAGATGTAGCCCATAGGCAGGAAGACTTGCCGCATGTGAATCCACCATCTCCAAGGAGCAAAAGGTACCCAGTCAGGGAGTAGCCATAGCTCGGCAGGAATGGGATTGACGATATCCCATTTGCAAACCCCTAGTACGCTTAACCAGAACTTGGCCCAATGCGGGGCAAACGTAGTTCCCCCAAGCTTGTGTAGCGTCCCCCTAGCCTTTACCATGGCCGGGTGTTCGGGGTCGACGCCGACGATACGAAGAACGGCGTAGTTCAAGGACGTGCCGAAGACGGTGCTTTCGCCTTCTATATGCAAACCCCAGCCTCCATCTTCCGGGTGGGCCCTCGCGAATAAATAGTTTTTGATTTCCGTCGCGACGTACCAAGGGATCGGCGTCTTTGTCGCGTACCATGTGATAACGATGCCAGGTAAGAGGAATGCGGGACCGCCATACTCGCACCCCCATTGGCCCGAGGGCAATTGGAGCTTCTCGAAGAACGTCAATCCATTGACGACAGAATCGAGGGGTTTCGCGGGTTTAGGTAGAGCAGGAAGCCCCTATGATAAAGGCAAAGGTTAGTCACGCGCCGAAATGGCGGAATGAAGCTCTCACGGTCTCTAGCCCAAGGTACCATTTATCAGCATAACTCTGCGGCCACTCCCGTACAGCTTCGTCATCTTCTAGGTATCTCCAAGTATGTCTTCCATTCTCGTCTAACATGCGCCATCGGGTTAAATCGGTCTTTTCTTCGAGCCTTGGTCTTTTTGAAGCTTTTTCGAGGTCATCGTCGCTGGGACGCTTCTTGTGCTGCTTCTCGGATAATGCACCAGTAGCTTTACCGTTGGACGTTCCATTGGCTCGCGGGGTGCCATTGGTCTTCGCTGAGCTGCTCGATCGAGTCGTCACCATGTTGTAGGATACCGAGGAATTGACAATGATTTTGGGATACTATTTAGAAAGGGGCATCCTAAAGTTTGAATGGTACAATTCCAATTTCCCACTAGAATCGAGCTATACCGCTATTGTTCGGGAAGGTTGCGTTTCCGATTTTCCGCCTATTTTCCTCCTACGCACGCGTAATAAGTGGGTACAATTACTGCCACCGTACCTTGCATAGAGCGAGCGCTACGGCAGTCGCAGAGCGCCAGAACACCTGTTAGGTTAGCCCTAGAGCGATTCCCGCAGGGGACAGGGGTTCTAGAATAGAGCTTAATCCGGGGAACGTGAGAGCTCCAGCTCCCCGCCCACTAGCAAGTTTTATTTCCCATTAGCGACACGCATGTGCCTAAACTTAGGCCTTGACACCTTCAAAAATATAGTCGGAGGCAACTAAGGTTTAGACATCCCTTACTTCGAGGAAGTCGCTTACCCAGGCGTCTGGCACCATGAAATGGAAGGATCGTTCTAGATTTAATCTACAATGTAGCCTAGAACCACCGACGGCCATTCAACGCTGAGAGCTTCAATAATGTTCCTCAAATTACCGTGTAAGCCGCCACTACACACGAAAATGAAAAGAAACAGCGCGTCGAGCTCCAGCATCTGTCAATATGAACGAGCAGCAGAACGACAGCGCTCTCCTATTTGCTAGAGATATCACGCAGGCCGCTCAAGGTTGCGTCGTCATCTCCAAGATTGAGGATATTCTAGAAGATATTATCGATGCGCTTAGCGAGAATCGGGTACTCACCATACCTCTACGTAGTCGTCGGTCGGGTAATGAGAACCTAATTCGATTTCCAACAAACACGAGCGCCGAGGTCAAGAGATTCAGTAGGTTTATCTAGAATATCTAGACTCCATATGACATACGTATTTCAAATTTACTCACGACTATGTCTTTTGTTTTAAAGCGTGTCTTCTTCAGATTCTTCATATGTGCCACGAGGCGCTAGTCTCTGGTCATGTCATTACGAAAAGGTCCAATCCCCTAGACCATTCCAATTTCTAACATCTATCGCTAAATGCCACCAGAAACATTTACTATCAGAACCCAGATCTTTTCGGCAGCCAACAATACGTAGACAACTTAGTCGATGATGTCGCTTTCACATTCGGAGTTGGTAGAGACATGTTAAATATCGTACGTATTCCATGGACGATGGCCTTAGTATCCAGTACCAACCATCAAACCAGGTCGCCGCATATAAGGGCCTCGTTGCGGGAAATATCCACATCGTATTAAAGAGGAATTCCGTATTAGACTGCAGTTCTGATACCAACGTGAGATCTTCGGGCTAAGGACATCGTGTGATTATCTACTTGGCTAAAATGCCACAAGGGTATATTAATTCCACACGCCGAGACCATCCAACAAGTAGACATTTTTGAGACAAGATGGGTGTTGGTCATTGAAAAGGAGGTGAGCGCTTCTATCACATCTTCTCCGGTGTGATCTTATAGAATATGCCAGGCCACCTTCCGCGGGCTGGCTGCATCTCGGTATTACGAAACGTCAGCGGCTGGGGCGGGTGTTCTTATCACGGTAAAACACCATCCCCCGCGAGCTGACAACTTCAAGAGTTGCCTAACACTTCTCTCAGGGGAAGGGATATCCAGATCTCGTCACACGACAATTCCTTCACCTTCTTCATTCTGGCTCTCCTCAAGTTCCTATCTATGCGCTCGTCGACTTTGACCCTAGCGGCATTGACATCATGCTCACGTACAAACGCGGAAGCCGTAGTCTTAGCCACGAAGAAAATGTCACAGCTCCTAGGCTTTCGTGGCTTGGGCCTAAAAGCAGCGATATTTTAGGCCAAATCAATGAACCCCCTTCACTAAGGGACACCTCAAAAGCACGCCAATCAATTACACCCCCGCCATCTGCGCCTATCCCATTAGCAAATCCCATCGAGGTTTTCTCCCAGCTCACCACATTGGATCGACGAAAGGCAATAAATCTTTTGAGTAGGCTTACCCAAGAGAGCGACGAAGACACAAATGAGAATTGTCTCATAAATGAGTTACAACTCATGTTAATGTTAAACC
>QLPL01000008.1:0-83821 GCA_003314315.1 Annulohypoxylon stygium | reverse complement strand
CTACTAGACACTAAATATCAAAGTGTCCCTTGGGGTCTTCATGGCGATATCTCATATGGGTATAGCCATATTTCAGTTATCGGTCCCATAGAAATCACCAATGATAGGCATCATGGACTTGAGCATTTCATCCCCTTATTTTTCATATTCCAACGTTATTATTCAGAAGACAATGTAGCTATCTCATCAGAGCAGATATCCCAGCAGTGCGACTAATTATCAGGATCACGTGATCTTTTCATTCTTCAGCGCTACCAGATATTAGTGTGCGTACCCAATTTTAGACAGTCCAGTGTCAGTGCAATCATAAAAATTATTAAAGTACCAGCTAGAAATTCAGAACATCGGATCTTTCGAGGATACCAAATTGATTTCGTGTCCGACGTTATTGATATATCCAGAGAATCATATACATTTTTCTGATTTTCTAAAACGCAATTAGTGTCTGCTCCTTGTTAGCTCTCTGCGCCTGAAAAGGAAAATTTTCATCGATCCGTTAGTTGATCACTCATCACTAAGACGCAGCACAGACCAGGACAAGAAATCGCTGCTGTAGTCAAATAGGAGACGTCAATTTTCAATAAATGAGCAAAGGAAACTGAAGGAAAATAATTAGGAAATGGCACCGAAATTATCAGAGGATGAGATTGATGATCTCATTTACCTAGCTAGAACCGGCGACGATGCGGAACTCACAGAGATGCTCCAGGAGCTCATCAACCGAGAGAGCGTCACACACGCCGAGATCTTAGAGGCGGCTAGAGATGAAAGCAAGGCAACATGTTTACATATGGCCGCAGCGAACGGGCATGCCAGTAAGTCCGCGTCACCTACTTCTATTTACACACCATCCTCCGAATATACCTCATCCAATACAGCATGAAGGATAGCGAGGTCGATCATTCAATAAGGAGTTCACATGACTTGTCTGTTCCAACTGCAATTTATTCAACGAAAACCCGCTAACGCATCCAACGTAGAAACCGTCACATCAATACTATCACATTTCCCTCCTCTCAAAACGTCAAAAACAGCAAGCGCCCCCGCGCCATCTTCAGAAGGGGGATCGTCATCAGCAGAGGTATCAACAAAAACATCATATGTTAATCTTCAGAACTCTTTTGGGAACACTGCTCTACACTGGGCTTGTCTAGGCGGCCACCTGGATGTCGTGAAGCTATTGTTGTCAAGGGGCGCCTCGCCCACAGCCTCCAATGATAAGGACCAAATCCCGCTAGACCTAGCGGCTTTCAACAACCACATGCACGTTGTCGAGTACTTCTTGTCCCAGAGCAAGGATATTGAGGGAGATAACGCAAAGGAAGGTGGCCTAGAGACGGGCGTCCGAGATGTGCAGGTGAATGATAAGAGTAATAGCGGGGAAGAGTCCGGTTCGAAGATAGAGCCTGCCGGTTAGATCTGCTCTGCATTACGAAAACTAAATAAATATATAAAGAAATTTCCAAATACCTCCTAGTCGTTCAAGTTTTGTCCTTTAGCAGTAATTATCACTATGGGTAATTGACATCAATCTTCGGCATGATACACCGTTCTCAGGAAGATCACGACAAGAAAGAGACATCAGTGTTACAGAACGATTCCCCATAAGCCATTAAACAAAATCACGAACACGCTAAATCTAGCATGTTACTCGGCCTATGATATGTCCTAACTTTTCATTTTGCTGTGACGGAGCTGTAAACCAAAGGATATTTCCAAGCTGGTACGGTACAGAAGAAGCAGCTTAGTACCCAAACATATCCCAGAAGTCGCAGCCAGATACGTATACTGGCATCTTGTGAGGATGTCTTTCTCATGAAGGACTTTGCGACTGTCTCGGCTAAACATATTATGTAATGAGAGAGGAAGAACTATATATCTTGTCTCATTGTTGCCTTTCGAAGCATCAGGTTTACAAGTCCATGACAGATTCCCGAGAAAGAAAATATCCACAATGCTCTTAAGATAGTCCTATTATACCTCTGCCACCAGAGTTCTCCGTCTTGCCGGTAAAGGTAATGGGGCATCAGAGTAGTCATAACTCCGACATGTAATTTGTGCCAGAAAACGCTCCAGAATCGACGGAGCGAGTAGGCTTCGAAAACACTGCCAAACACGCACGGCCAATCCGACGGCATATCCCACTGCAAAACTGATATAAACAGCACCGAAAGCGCATCATGGGCCAACGTGATATTAAAGTAGTTTGATAGAATCCAGTGGAACGATACGACTGCCCGTAGAAAAAGGTCCCTAGAAATCATTGATGGATAGAAGCTTTGCTTTCCAGGTGCAAAATCTTCGATAGAAACGTCAAGCTTTCGAAGGGACAAGACGGCCAATGATGTGATTGAGCTATCCACAAACCGTACGACTAGGACTCGAACTAATCTCGTTGCTCCAAAAATCACACGAGTTTTAACTCTACTCTTCGTGTTAGAGGTATCCGTTCTCTCGGAAAATGGTATGCGTCGGAAATTGCTCCAAGCCCAGAACAATTCCCTTAGGCAATCCCTTGAACTTTTCGGGTGCTTGTGGACAACTTTCTCGTGGATGAATATAATAATGAACGAGTGCAAGAAGCTAGCGATTTTGAACGACACCCACAATTCGGAATAGGGGCTCGGAACCAAGCAATCACCGAATAAACTGCTTATCATACAAACTTGATGAAGGACGCCTAAAGTACCTCTAAAGTAACCGGGAGGCTGTCTAATAGCGAATGAGAATAGTAGAGTTGATAGGAGAAACCAGAAGAAGGAGAGAGGCATGATAGACCGAGGTGCAGTTCGAGATACCGTACATGTCCGACATACAATTTCCTGAATAATTGGGAGGATATATGCAAAATGCCTAGGTATTAGTCTCATGTCTCTTGTAAGTAATTTTTATAACTAAATTGCACTCTAGGGCTGTTTTGGCTTGAGCTACCAGTACGGACGTAACAGGAGACTATCACTCTATGTGAGAAAGATAATTTGACCTAATTGATCCTGATATTTGAAGCGTCGTCAAATTACTTACTATATCCTAAGTCGAGATATTAATTTACCCATCTAAGCGCTTCCATAGCCCATCTCGAAATATTTCTGTTGGTAGTACACGCAGAATCCGGGGCCTTCAGGGACCCAGGGGATCCTAAGAAGAAAAGTCTTGGTACTCTCAAAAACACAACATTTATAGTGTCTTCATACTTCTAAATCAAGCAAACGTCGTATTAGGGGATGTGATAAGAAATCTTTATTTATATCTAATAACCTTGAAAAGTTTTCGAGCATCTAGAAGTGAGAATTGACCCCTACTGCGTAACCGCTACGCATCAAATCGTCCGTTGGACAGCAAACAGGACATTTCAAGTGCCACGAAACTATATAAGTAATGTACTTGGATAGTTTACTATCGTGAACATTATATGATCACTTCATATCTTAGTCTTGGCGTTTGTGAACCGCGAGGCTAGGTATTTCTAGATAGTAACCATTACACAGCTGGGTACCTAGACAGTTCTCTATCAGTAGGTATTGATGATGTAGGTATATAAGAGTCAGTTTAAATATCTTCATGGGATCCGTGTCGCATACATATGACTGAAACCAGCTGCCAAATATAACGAGTCCTCTATTTTTTCTGGCTGCTTTGGAAGCTCCGTTCCTAAATTCACCATGTCTGTTATGGATCATATCATCCAAGCAATCATCGATGCGTTCCACTCCCAAAGTTCCAAGAGAGAGATTCTACATATCTCAGGTCCTATAGACGCGCGCAACATTATCGACACCGAATCTGTGCCGCGCGCCAATATTGTCAGTCGTAAAGATCCTCGCGAAGGACCTTGCGGTGTGCCTCAGTACAATTTCGATCTGTGCGGCAAATCACTCCATAGCGTCACCATCAAAAGTTCCTCTCCAGGGCAAGGAGGAAAGCTTTCTTTGATCATCACATGAAATAATTGCTCGACTTATACTCTTCATAGAGGCTCAGTATGACAATGTCCCGTCCGCCTGCATGGTTCTCTCTACAGTTCTTTCGGGGAAATGCGATATGAGCGAAGGTCCTCGCCCTGTCCCCTGCGGCGCTGCTTGCCTCTTGTATACCGGAGTAACGGATGAGGATCTAGGCTATCTAAACAGAGCGTTTGGGTTAATATCAAACCAATAGCACTTTTATTCTTGTTTTTCTCCTTTTACATCTAATCTTGGTATTGCGGGTGACGGTATGCGATGTTGAGGATATCCATAGCCGGATTAATCAAATTGAGGTCTTTGGTTTAATGATATGATCGATTATATTGAAGAGTCATATAAGAAAAATGCACGGTAGTTTCCTTTCAGCTTTTCCTCGGATCCTTGAAACGCTCGATTTAGGTGAAGAATCATCGAATGTGTTCTTCCTTCCTGCCTCCCCACCCTCTTTTAAGATGACATCAGGTAAAACCCTCTCGTCCTATCAGCTGCTATTAATAAACTCGGAACAGGGGTTAGGATATGCGGTAAAAGTGGACTCCTGTGCGTCTTGAATTAGGTAATGCATCTGACCCAGCTCCAGTGGGTCGGCATTAATCCATAAACCCGAATGATCTCCGAGACTGTCAGCACCTTTTAACCTATTAAAATTTATTTTTCCATCAAATACCTCGCCAAAGAAGGACATCCTGCAGTCGTAGCCACTGAATTCGACCGGAGGCTTTTGAAAGCCACATACCGAAATATGTCGGATCCAACATTCGACTCCAAGACTTCGTCGTTCCTTGAATGGTTCAAGAGTTGGCCGGGCGCAACCTTCCATCCCGATATCAAGATCGAAGATCTCCGCAATACCGGAGCCGGTAGAGGAATCGGTGCGGCTCACGCAACATCAAAATGGACCTGACGAACATTGTTTACTAATCAATGTTCTCTTTCTCTCAGTTGCTACCGCGGATATTCCCGAGGATACCGTCCTGTTTAGCATTCCGAGGACTTCAATCATTAACACCCAGACTTCCGATCTCCCAAAGCGCATACCCCAAGTCTTCGAGACGACGGGCTTAGAGGATGCCGACAATGAGGCAGACGAAGACGGGAGCGAGACCAGCGGTCCTCCCGATAACTGGATCTCGCTCATTCTCGTCATGATTTACGAGTATCTTCAGGGTGACAAGTCACGTTGGAAGCCTTACTTCGACGTGCTTCCCACTCAGTTCGAGACGTTGATGTATTGGTCCGAGCAGGATCTCCAAGAATTGCAGGCTAGCGCTATGGTCGGCAAAATTGGTAAGGATGAGGCCGACGAGATGTTTCGTGCTAGGGTGTTGCCGGTGGTAGAGGAGCATGCGGACGTCTTCTATCCCGAAGGATCCCGAAAACTTAGCGAACAGGAGCTTTTGAATCTCAGCCACCAAATGGGCAGTACGATAATGAGCTATGCCTTTGACTTGGAGAACGATGACGAAGAAGGCGACCCGGAGAATGACGACGAGTGGGTCGAGGACAAGGAAGGTACTCTTATGATGGGCATGGTCCCGATGGCAGATATTTTAAATGCCGATGCCGAATTCAACGTGGGTATATTGCGTACCGACATCTCGTGGAGCAAGCACTGACCGTCTGCAGGCTCATGTCAATCACGGCGAAGACAGCTTGACTGTCACGACGCTCCGGCCAATTCCAGCCGGCACAGAGATACTTAATTACTATGGCCCTCTCGGCAACGGTGAGCTGTTACGACGTTATGGGTATGTGACGAGTCGACATGCTCGATACGACGTTACAGAGATATCATGGGATTTAATATTATCCGTTTTAAAAGACACCATTAAGGTGGACGAAGCAACTTGGGGTAAAGCAGTTAACGAGCTTGACTTGGAGGAGATCGAAGATGCTTTTGTCATCGAACGAGATTCAGGAGAACCCGATTCTTCAGGTCAGCTTCGAGAAGAAGCCCCTCTTAAAGAAATCCCCGCGGATCTGATGGAGCAGCTCTACACGATACTAAAGGCGATCAGAAAAGTTAGCCCGACGACAATCCCTGACAAAGACACGCGAGACGAGATCGCATTAACAGCCGTACATCGTGCCCTCGAATTAAGATTGGCCCAATACCCGACAAACCAGGCTTTTGACTTCGACTTACTATCCAGTGACAAGGTTTTCGGTCGTCAGAAGATGGCCTTGGCTGTGCGATGGGGCGAAAAAGCGTTACTGCAAGAAGCGATCAACTTTGTGCAAGAGAAGCTTTCAAAAGTCAAGTCAAAAACTAACCACGAGAGTGAGCCATACGCGAAGAGACAAAGGACAAGATGAAGGCGAAGGTGTGAAAAGTCGTGATCGTGCCATCTTCACAAACCTAATGCAGGTCGGGAGTTTGGTTTCCGTCTTTTTCTTCCGAACTACGGGAGGCCACGTGTGTGCCAGCCTGATTGCCCGACGTCTACCACAGCATGCAGATTAATTAGATGGCACAGATTGTGCGGATTCTGCGGGCTCTGCAGACGTTGTCGATATCTCACCCCTTAGCCGACATTTTATGGTTGCGAGTTGTGGTTGGGGGCGTCGATCACAGCTGGTATTTTCCGACAGACCTATCACATTGACTGGCTGCGTGGTGCGCCATGTTAAAGATGCGCGGATGTGCCAATTGGATGTGCAAAAGATGCAAGGGCTAGGATTGCAAATAAGGTGCGGGTTAGAAAATAGATGATTTTAGCTTAGATGTTAAATTTAGGCCTCATGGCAATTACATTTCCAATATTTGGTATTTCTAACGATGCATGCCAAAGAGGAGTTCGAGACGTCTAGCTTGGTGATTCCCAATCCCACCTGCAACACCTGTAACCTCAGAGTACAGGTACTTACCTAGTACCTAGTAGCCCCTCCAGTGTCTCTCCACAACCGTGGATAACTTTGGAAGTCGTGCCTACGCCAATGCAGCACCTGCAATATCGACTTCGTCCCCTACCTGGCAAAATTATTCAAACCAAAAATTATATACCCGCACCCAACTTATTTTTTCGTCCCATTTCTTACATCACACAATTCGGCAGACGCAGGCAAGGGACAGTTGACATTGGTTCGTTCCAATTTCCAACACCCAACATCCCGGAACAGCTGTGTGATGTAGATCAAAAGCTACGCCTCAAAGCTATCGTAAGTATAGAATTAGGTGTTTGCTTTCATGCGAAGGCTTCCCTTTCATGCATTTCCCCCCTCTCGTCAGAAACTTTAATATCTAATCAAGTAACATGTAGGTTTCGTACCCGTCAAGCAGTTCAACCGCGGAATGGTCGAATGATCTTCCCCGCTTGACACTGTTGACATCGCCGTTACATCTCCATCTGGCCACACAAAGATTTCGCATCGAAGATACTTAACAAGATGGAGGACTGGCAAATCGTCTTGATCATATTGGGAGGGTGCCTGGTTACACTCGTCGGTAGTATTTGGTAAGTCGCCGTCTACGATACCACACCATTCATCTAATACATGACAATATTTATTAACAGTGACTCCTGAATAGTTCTGCTCACTACTGCAGATGTAGCATCCTTCGTCAAGGTCGACTGGGACCCATGGTTCCTATGAATGAACAGCCTTCGCAATCGATTCGAGAAGCATTAGCGCAGCTGGGACACCTGACGGAGAAGAAGACCCAGTATGAGTTGCAGACAGGATTTCAGGACGAAAAATGGTTAGATCTCTTCCCCTTCATCTACTTTTGTTATATCTGTTTCATAATGCTGACTTAGAATGTAGCTTGATCTGTCTCGGTTGCTTTTTCCCTAGCGAAGCCCGTACCTCTACATCGACGGTAGTCGCTAATGAGGTTGACTTGGAAGCCGGCGATGGGGTGACGCGAATCCAGACAACGACTACCGAAGCGACAACTATGGAAAGCAAGGACAGACCCGCGCAGCCTATCAATGACGATGTCCTCAAGCTGAACACATGCGTCCACCTCTTCCATGGCCGTTGCCTTGTTACGTTGTTCATGCAGAAGAAGTACAACTGCCCAATCTGTCGAACTCCTTATTATCAGGAGGCCGAGCACGCAGATGAGGATGAGGATGCCATCAGATTTTATCCGATGCCTCCTCCTTTGCCTATCCTCGGGTTCTGGTAATTTGTCAACATTCACGAAAGTGCAACACAAACTCTATTGTGCTGTTCGCTGGCATCTCCACACATACGACCAAGGACCGACTAGCAGTCAGGCATCACGGGGAGTACTAGGTCAGGCGTTAACAGGCTCTCAATACTGGACACTTGACTGAAGATTATCATGGGAAAAGGCGTTTAGGGAAAATCAATTGGGGCAAGGCATCGTAAGGAGTGGGCGTTCAACAATGGCTTCTCTGATGATCAAATTCGCACTTCGATGCGCTTGATACCCCGTACATAGGTTCTGGCTTTCTGTTTTATGGGTTTCACTTGATTGAACGAATTCTACAATTTTCCATTGAATGATTATTAATGTGAATTGACATGTGTGAAGCTGACGATGAGTTGGAAGTGGAAGAGAGAGTAGGTAATCATTGTGATAAATTGAAGACGAGGCATTCAAAGCATCGGATATCAAGTGGGGAAATACTTTAAATCACGTGATATATTCGGTCCCTTGCAGCCACCAGGTTGTACCTTGTCAGCCAATGGATTTTATTTAAAGTTAGCTTCTCCACACGTGCCCCACATCTTGATCGACCTTAGATGATTTCATCGATTGCCTCGCACTTTCGAGATGACCTCACGTACATCGTTGTTGAGGATCGGGAAGAAAATCGCATTTTCATTCGATTGGACTTATTTCTATCATCGTAGGAAATGGTCCGGCTGATAGCTACGTGTGTAACACCAGCCGAGAATTTTCAGCTTGTTAGGTCGGCGAGGCCTTGGAACGGAGCAAAACTTCCCGTGCGCCTCATTGCCTTTAACAGCTAAGCTCGATTCATGACGCGCTCACCTCGACTCTATTGATCTGGATCTAGTGATCAAGCTCCAACAGGGAGCATTCTTACTTCCTGAGGTTGAGGAAGGTAAATAGAATTCTACCTAAGCTGTCTAGTAGGTTACAGACATCCTCTTTCACGGATGATGATCTCATTCCTGGATTTTCTCTTTTATCATTTGTGAATTCCAAGGTCGCATCTGCATCTGCATGTCTATCATATCATACTTCCAATGCTTTCCTAGTATTCTGTTGCTCTGCCTATCAGAAGTCGAAGTCGAAGTCGAATCAATTTTGTAAAACTTCCTGTACTATATTACCCATCGTTCGGATTTGTATGTCGATCTTCTTTCGACGTCTGATTCGTCGCCCCAAGGTCGAATCCAGACGCACCCGCGGCCTCTTTGCTCCGGGCTCGAGATATATGCCTGCGAGTCCCCAGATATATCCTCGTCGTGCTTCGACAATGGTACCGAAACGAAAGAGGTCAACTGTAGCTCCGCAACAGGATATCCAGCCGGAACTCCCCATCGCTGCCGTAAGGAGATCAGGGCGTGTTGTTAAGAAATTGAGCGAGGTATCACAATCCGATGCCTATTTGCCTGACAAGGAAGGTCCGCGCACCGCGTCGACTCAATCCAGGGGCAAAAAGAAAAAGATGCCGGGAGCAGTAGAAGACGTAGGCGGGGCTATAGACGGCCTACGCGAGATGGAGGATAACTTCCGCGATGCTGTGAAACGACAGAAATTGGCGTTGGACAAAAGTTCGTTACGAGGCAACCCCAACGCGACTGACGAGGAAGCCGCTTTTATGCCGAAGCTCACAAAAGCTGAACCGGACCTGATACTTACCCCCACTGAGAAGAAGCGTCTTAAGAAAGCGGCAATGGCGAAGAACGGAACCGAAGCTGCTGAACCGGATGAGTTGGCCTGCGAAGACAGAGAGGCGGGTGATCTAGAAGAGCCCGATGCCAATGCCTTCAAGCAGGAAGGCTCAAGGCCACCGCCCGTCAATAGCGATTATCTTCCCTTGCCGTGGAAAGGAAGAATTGGCTACGTGAGCCTCCCTAGCCTTAATTACTATGATCAGGTATGTCCGGGTATATGATGTGCGATTTCTGACGCGACCTAGGCTTGCCTCAACACGTATCTCCGACAAACGAACCCCCCGGTGTTCAGTTCGAGAACCTGCCGAATCTCTTCCATCCTAGATCACCGCCACCCTCTGCGAGACCCGACCCAACCCGAGCATCCAACGAAAAATCGGCCGGACAAGGACCAGCCAGCCGACGTAGCGAGGGGTAGGAGATACGTCGAAGCACTTGGCCTCGCCAATGCACGTGATATTGTGAAGATGATACGCTGGAATGACAAATACGGCATCAAATTCATGCGTCTCAGTTCGGAGATGTTCCCCTTCGCTAGTCACGAAGAGTACGGCTATAAGCTCGCCCCGTTTGCTTCTGAAGCGCTCGCAGAAGCTGGGAAAGTAGCGGGCGCACTCGGTCACCGGCTAACCACCCACCCCGGACAAGTATGTTAGAACGCCAAATGTGTAGGGAATTGTGCTGACATATTCTCAGTTTACCCAACTAGGATCGCCTCGAAAGGAGGTCGTCAGAAACGCAATTCGCGACCTCGAATACCACGACGAGATGCTTACGCTTCTGCGCTTGCCTGAACAGCTCAATAAAGACGCTGTCATGATCCTCCACATGGGCGGGGTGTTTGGAGACAAGGCGGCTACTCTTGACCGATTTAGGGAAAATTATGCAGGGCTCTCACCAGGTGTCAAGGCAAGGCTTGTGCTAGAGAACGACGACGTGTCGTGGACGGTGCACGACCTGCTTCCGATCTGCGAAGAATTGAACATCCCCATGGTTCTAGATTTCCATCACCACAACATCTTGTTTGACAAAGAACAGATCCGCGAAGGAACCAAGGACATCGTGGAGCTTTACCCGCGAATCAAGGCGACCTGGGATAGAAAAGGTATCACGCAAAAGATGCATTATAGCGAACCTTGCTCCGAAGCCATCACCCCTCGGCAGCGGCGGAAACATCGACCTCGGGTCATGACCTTGCCTCCGTGCCCTAGCAATATGGATCTCATGATCGAAGCTAAGGACAAGGAGCAAGCGGTATTCGATCTAATGCGGAATTTCAGGCTGCCTGGATGGGAGCGCTTCAACGACGTGATCCCGTACGAAAGGCAGGACGATAATAGGCCTCTTCCCAAGCTGCCGAAGAAAAAACAACGCAAAAGCAAGAAGGCGGACGAGAATGGCGACGACGGGGAGCCGGAAGAGGATCCTAAGCCGCCGCCCGAAGTTCCGGAATCGGAAATAGGGATGGGCGGCCCTGATAACCGGGTTTATTGGCCCCTAGGCATGGAGGAGTGGCTCCGCCCGAAGAAGAGGGAGGTTAAGAACAAGAAGAGGAACGGTGACGAAATAGAAGATGACTAACTTCCGATCGAGAGATGCCTATGTTGGGTTACATATGCTTGCAACACCTCCCTCGGATGGTACGGTTGGATAAACTCGGTAACAGCTTATCGGCGAACAATGTTATATTCACTCAGTATTACGTTACGGTACTCAATGCTCCGCAGAATTGTGGTTGGACTAGGTAGCATAAGTAGGTAGCTTCACATACTCAACATTGTGTGTGCTCATATTGATATATTATTCGGTGCTATAAATAAACGTTTCCGACTCCCATATCGGGTTCTACATACGTCTGACTGTTGCTGACTGCTGTTCAGCAGCTGCGGATCCGTCAATTCGAGGCAGCTGAGAATGAAGGGTGCCATCGCCTCGATAAGCTGATTCACGGTGCGGTTGCACATTTAATATTGTCAAAGCGTGCCAGGAACACCGTCATGTTAACCTTAACCAGGCGTCGTCGGGAAATATTGTCAGAATCCCGCGGCATATATGATAGATATCAAAATCTATCAACACTTTCCCCAGTGGTAACGGGATAGACACCATCTCAGTGGTCGTGGCGCCGGAAGCATGCCCGATAGTTTCACGACGTAAAGGTCGGGTACCCTGCGTACAGCTTGCATCGTATGCTGGTATCATTCCCTGTCTCGCTAGACATCGTCCTGCCGGCGAATCAGGATCGACGAGTGCCGATATGGTCATATCTGGGGACGTATCTGTGAAGTAATGGCAATGCCGCATCAGGACCCCTAAAATGGGTAGGGTATGTTCAGAAGACTGATAAAGAACAAGTGCCTATCTCTAGAGCTGTATTCATGTCACACCCCGGACTTTATATCTGCTAATATAGCTGCATAGAAACATTTACCAGCCGTGTAAGCAGCATTGGTGCTGACGCTCCTAGCTAGAAATATATGTTGGCTAGGACAGGAGAGATATTCTCGGAACACGACCGAGGGAGATCACATATAGGAATGTAGATCTCAGAAAAGTAACGAGCCATCCCGGCGATAGCGCCATGTGTATTGGGTGTGACGAAGCGGCCGAAGGGAGGACAACGCCTTAGATAGTCGAGATTTCGTGTTACTAGCATCTTGTCGCTGTCTATAGCCTGTACCAAATGGTGGAATAGGGGTAGGAGCAAATTTGACACGCAGATCATCCAATACCAACCGCTATATTACCAGCCCATCACATACCTAATCTAGACGGTGACAAGACAGATATTTTCCATGCCGTAGGTAGCTAGAACCGGAAATCGAGATTGTAGGTGCGCCTGTAACGCAGCAGCGCATACCATACCACACCACACGTACAGGTCTCACCTTGGCCCGACCCTGATTATCTCACCGCTGGAAGCAGTAACCGCCGGAAAATGGAAAATGTTTGCATGCGGTGCGACGGACGACCCGAGATAACAGATTATGCTAAGGCCGATGTCGACAGAATAATCTCGATCATGATGTGTCACGTCTCAGAGCTAATGCCCTACTGCAACAGTGCCCCTGAACTACCGCTGGCGAGCCAGTTAGCGAAAACACCTACCAATTTTAGGCGATAGGTGTCCATCGAGACACCACCGCTACACCACCGGCGAACCGTGGACGGGTTGATATCCAGCTTTTTTCACGAGCCTCAAAAAATTTCCGGATAAGCATGTGCTTGCAGCCATCACTCCTACTCGCCACGTAGGCCGTGGTCGCCTTGCTTTTCGTCCCTGCTCATTCGTCCATGCTACGTGGATTCGCATACCAATCTTACGACGCGGCGCCAATTCAGGGGTACAATTTGTATGACGAACAGGTGCGCTAATTTATGTGCGTCGTCAAGATAAACAATCAACACATTGGGCCCTGATATCCAATGCCTGATTGAAATATTTTTTAAGGTAGGGGGAGACTAAGCTCCGAGCGTGTAGAGCGGCAGAGGAAGAAAAAAAAAACTTGGAATGAGGACGATAGAGCGATGGTAAAATTCCTACTAGGAAATGAGGAATTGGTAGATAGAAGTTCCGTATTACCGGCTCAATGGGAGGGTCTTTGTCGCATGTAGAGAGACAAGGCAGTTCGCGGATTGGCGCATTGCTACGTATGCGTATACGTCAACAGCAGATATCGAGATGTAGAGATGAATTATGAAGAAATCAAAAAGATATGAGGAGTTTTTCGGACGTTGTTAAGTGATAGCGACAATGATAATTGACATCCATGGATACAATGGATAATAGCAGCCCTAGAGATCGAGGGTCGGTGGAATCGAACCCGAATCACCTTTGACAGGGACCGTAAAATGTTTGTTGTATGTAGAATAATACTCCCGTAGTCGACGATATCCGACAAAGAGTCGTAGTCCGCATAATAAGATATGCGACTTGTGTTGCGACTAAGATCCCGTTGTCGAGTTGGCGACGTCGACCCACACGGGGAAAACCGCGAGAGGAAAACAAAGGTATCATGAGGTCACTTGGAGCCGGCCGAAGCATAAATGATGTCAGGTTTACCCAGTTTAAAGGTGTTTCGGGAAACGTCTGTGGAAACGTCTACGGACCTTGAAAAGAAAGCTCGGACCACCATACGATCATGGCCTTTCTTATGTTACAAGGGATGCAAATTTTTACCGAACACAAGGTACAAATACTTGTCGTGATAGATTAAGTACCTGCTGTTTCGTTGTAAGAGAATGGGTAAAAGATGTATCTAGATGGTCAAAGGGTTAAATGACGATTTTAAGTTCTTACGAGATGGTGGGATGATCATTTACTTGGCTTGTCACTCCGCAGAAAGAGGCTCGTGCTTCAGGGAGCTTGCGGGTCAGTAAGTACACGGTACGTGAACTTAGACTGCTGACTCCACATCTTCTGCCGCAGAACAGTGTGTACCTAGGTACTTATCCACGCTATCATCATGAATCGCCCTGCACCTTCTATAAACTATCAAACTAGTATTATTTGGCAAAGAGCGACTACAATTTTGACTTTACCAGTTCGACGTATTGGGTGTTCTAAGTTGTACATGTACTACGGCGAATAACGATAGAGTTGGGCTATCGTCTCTAGCCTCTTTTTCTTTACCAGAGCAACCCGACCTCTAAAGACCCCCAAAATCCCCAAAACCTAACATCTCAAAGCAACAAGATCGTCGCATTATCTCATCTCATCTTACTCTTTCAGCTCACGTACATTCAATTCCTCATCACCATCCCATTCAGCTTGTAGATTTTTTATGCTGGCTTTCTCTCCCTTCTACAGGATCAATCCGAGCCTTTTTGTGTCCTTCCCCTCCGCCAAATCACAGGGTCTCCCCACCAAGTGAGACATAAAGACACACGACATAGCTGACAACACCACTACCAAGATCGCGAAGTACCATACCCTGCCACCCCAATACATATATACAACTACGACACTGCACACTGCACACTGCGACACACATACATAGCCTTCCATCCCGAAAAATCCTTGAAGAAGAAACAAAAGCCGTACTAACATAAGACGACTGTACATTGTACATCCATACTTTATATGGTATGCCAACCATAAGTCGAAATTCCCATCTCGAGCAAGGTCCTACGGCGCAATCAGCATACTCGGTCGCTTGCCGTTAAATCACAAGCACACCAGCAACACCAGCACCAAGAGGCCAGAAGAGCCCACTATTTTCCCTGCAGGGTCCCAGCGTCTTCCCCGCGCTCCTCCGACAATTTCCAACCTCGACCAGTTCGACCTCCACAAATCCGCCAGCCCTCCAACTCGTATTCCCTACAATTAATCTCCTACCCATTTTACAACCGTATTTCGCATTTGTACTATTTTATCATAATTGTCTCGAGTCGAGTTGTCTTCGATTCTTACGCTCCCATCATTCGCCATCAAACTTCTGATTAATCGTCGACTTCACTTTTCAACGATTGCCGAGACATCCCGCGAAGATTCAAGATGGCGACCGTAGAGATGAGTCCCAAGTCGACGCATATTCCTCCGGGCCATGAGGTTAAGCGCCCTCGAGGTACGTCATACTTTGCCATCTAACTCTGCGTCTCTCATGACATATCACATCTGCAATTTCGCAAATCGAAGATCACCGTGCTAATTGACCCGCCTTTCCGTAGGTATCTTAAAAAACTCGTACACCAAATCGCCCCCTCCCGAGTCGCCGATCAAGGAGCAAGACTTATCGGAGAAGGAGCTTACTATCATCAACACGCAAACGAACGCCGGCCACCGACGTTCTTCGAGCGCCGCCAGCCGCGCCCCGGCCTCGCGTCGGCAATCTACCCGCACTCCCTCCTACGATCCTAACCATGTGCTCGATAATAATCAGCGCTTGAAGTGGGACGAGGCGAACCTGTACCTCACGGAACAGGAGCGCACCGCTACCATGAAGATCACCGAGCCGAAGACTCCCTACGCTCGGCACTACGAGCCGTCGGAGGATGACGAGGATGACGAGATGCTCGACGGCGAGAACTCGCGAAGGGAGGAGATTACCGAGCTGTCTCTTGGCGAACCTGAGGAGGACATCCCCGAAGGAGAATTTGGAATCGGGCGCAAACAAAGCAAGGTCCATGTTAACGACGAGGATGCCACCCCAATCCACGACGCGGAGAACGAGTACGTCGGCTTAAGCCCCGAAGAGCGGGAGAAGCACCGCAAGTTCGAGCAGCTGCGGAAGAAGCACTACGAGATGAAGGACGTCGCTAAGTTCCTAGGCCATCCCGAAAACCTGGACGAGATCGAAGATGAGGAGGAAGTGCCACCGATGCCTACTATCAACGGCGCCATGGTCAAGGCCGGCGACTAGTAGAAACGCTTCTCGCAACTCTCGGTAAACGATCCCGCTAGGGAAGAGGGTGTGCGAATCATGCAAACCTTGTAAATTGTGCAAACTATGCTATGCAGATGGATACAAGGATGATGATGATATATGGATGCATGCAGGATGGAGTTAATGGCCGGGTGGAATACCTCTTCTTCGATTGTCTTGTTGCTAGGGGCGCATTAGATGAGTCTGGTGTTGGAGGGCGAACGAGATACTTCTACGGGTTTGGGGGGAAGATGAATATCGCGGTTGATCACGGATTGTAGTTATAGAAACTCTGCTGATACTATAAGAGGTTACTCCTCGAGGATCAATGCTACGATGTCATTCATTTATGCGTGATGGTATAATTTGGAGGCGGGCTTTGATCAAGACAAGTATAAGGGTAATATAGTAATATTACGCTCTTGAATACACGAGCTCCGTGATCTTGGCTGACGGCGCAAGTCCCAGTCGCACGGAGTTCTGTCTGCCTTCCCGTCGACTAATTCATAACCCTAACATGCTACCTCGTATAATCCACTTCCCGTCTAATAGATAACGCTTAAGAATCTCGCAGATGTCGTATCGACCGTTTATAGGAGTCCCTTCCTAGCTAGCTCAACTTTCCTTGCAGCTTCGCCGGGCTTGAAACCGCCCTTCGATACGCATACCCGGTGACCCTCACCCATCTCGAACTTGTCCTCGTTAGCGGGCCACGGGCAGGGACAATGGTGCGGGAAGTGAACGCATGCTATACGATGTTAGTTATCGGTCCAATTTCAATCCGCAGTCCACTAAGACCGTTGAGTTGTTAGGTTGAGGTGGGGCGGAAGTACCTAGCGTATCCGGACACAAGTAGTTGTCGCAGTGAAGACGATTGAAGTTGTTCTGGTATATGGAGGGGTTGCTGGGTCCGTTCTGAGGTTGCTGCCGCTGCTGCTGTTGTTGGCCGCCGCCGAACATCTGGTCGAAGAAGCCGAATTGGGCGGACGCGAGAGAGGTGAAGGAGAGGATGGCGAGAAGGATGTGAAACGGTCGCGCGAGCGAAGACAGCATTGTGCTTGGTGGATTGAATTACTATATAAATGCTAGATACTAGAAACTAGAATAGTGTATATGACTCTGATTTATATAAGCGAGTCTAGCTATCTGACAACTTTAGTAGCTTGAGACGATAAAGAAAGAATGTCATGTCACGATTATGAATGGAAGCATAACTTGAAATGGCCTGAGAGCGCTTGAAATCGCAATGCTGGCAACAGTTAAACTCTTATCGTTATCGGTGGGTCCCGACCCGCACCCGTTTGCGGATGACTAAGCCGAAATTTTGCGGGTTGCGGGTTGCGGACCGAAGCTTTTCCAATTATCAAACCTCCGTCTCAATTCCTCTCGACAACGATCCGATCCCCAGAAAGCGACGTCCACGGCCATGAGGATCGCTCAATTACAGCGGCCGATAGCGGCCGCTGCTTCTGGAATAACCAAATCTGCGACTACAACTACAATACGGCAATTACGGGAGGTATTAGGACAACTGAAAATAGGCGCTAGCAATGTGGCAGTCGAGGGTCGAAGACATGCTACGCATCAGTCTCAGGGAGCGTATAGGTTGAGAGATTCGAGTACCATTCCGAAAAAGCTAGGAGCAAAGAAGACTGGCGGTACGTCTTCACCAACTGCCTCCTAATTCCACCGACTTCATATCTTGCGAACTGGAACATACATACAAACTAGTACGAGAAGATGGAATAAAGTGCTAATAAAATTGCTACAGACACCTATGTGATCCCCGGTAACATCATCTACAAACAGCGCGGCACGGTATGGTTCCCGGGCGAGAATTGCGGCATGGGTCGAGACCATACCATCTTCGCGCTGGCGACGGGATACGTCAAGTACTACCGCGACCCCGCCAAACACCCCAAGCGACAGTACATCGGCGTCGTCTTCAACAAGTCAGACACCCTACCCTACCCCCAGCACGCCATGCGCAAGCGCCGACTCAATATGGTCGCCGTCCCAATCCAGACGCTGCCCCCGGCCCCCGAGCTGTCCCCCTCCGGTATCCCGACGCAGGTTGTGCGCCCTGGACCCGGTCGCAAGCCGCAAGCGCGAGATGAGCGTATCCTGAAGCTGCGCACGGATGGCAGCTACGCCTACGCCGAAGAGAATTGGAGGCTGGGTACCCTAGTGCGTACCGAGAAGAGGAAATTGGGTTCTAGGAGAGTGGCCATGCGACACAGGAGGAGGAAGTCGAGGGCCATCCTTCTGGAGATGAGGGCAGAGAGGGAGGATAAGATCAAGAGACGCAAGGAGGCGCTCGATACGAAGCGCGCGGCGAGGGCCAAGAAGATGCGCGAGTATTGGAAGAGGGTAAAGGCCGAGGCTAAGGGTAAGGCTGGGGGAGAGGGAGAGGGAGGTGCGGTGCCACCGTCGCCGCCGTCGAGTACGCCTACTCCGCCTAAGGTAGATGCGTAAGGATGATGTTCGGAGAAGCGTCTACCTGTCGATCAGCCCAGATCTTCCGTCACAACTCCCATTGCCCTGATATATCATCAAGCTTAGTACATATCTAAGTACACAGCACCGTGTTACAGACGAAAGACATGAGGAGCTACGATTAGGGCTTGTATAAAATGAAATAAAATACTGTTATTTATCAAACCTATTTGAGGTATGTTGTGCATTGCTCATTGTTTGGTACCTTGGCGAGGTTTCAAATAAATCTGCCGCCGTGATGAAAATCGCCTCATTGTCCATAAAGCTCGAGCCACGAGACGCTCGGTTCTCATCTTCCCAACCATACCCGACGACAACTTTGGTCAATAATTTCCCTTCTGGGAAACTCCTGGATTCTCACTTTCTATCTTCTTTCTTCTAATTAGGGTTCATCACAAACACGTACCTCCCCACGCCTGGACTAATCGTATTGCCCATTTCGCGTGTCTTGCCATGCTACCGAGAGTCGTCTGCCACGTGGCTGAAAGCACAAAAGTCCAGCGGCGCTTCCGCCGTCAATTAGCAGCTGAACGTCTGAGGGAGCTGCCGAGTTGTGTGTCGTGTCGTAAGAAAAGAAGAAAATGCGACAACAGAATACCGACATGCGGCCACTGCATGCGTAATGAACAGGAGTGTTTATACCCATACACGCTCTTAGGTATAGCCCGCCTTGGCCTAGATGGAAAAAGGCGCGGACGACGTGCTTCCCCTGCTGACCGCTCCGACGAACAGACTATACAGGAGGATAGCGTTTTCAATCTGGTTAGTGTTCGAGACGATCCAGCGTGTGTGGCTTCTTGCGAAGCCATATTACAGTGGTCTCTCCTTAGTGATATCAACGTCGAAGGCCCCATCTCATCATTTCCTTCGGAAGTCAGAGCGATGCAAACAGTAGCGCAGCCTACCTGTCATCAACCGAAGCCAAGCTCGAACTGCATATTATACCTCTGCCGAGTTTTTTTGGACGATATCAATTCTAGGAACCCTGTTGTCGATGCTTCTCAACTTACGCAATATGCGTATGAGGCTAATGAGCACGGGCCGGGTTGGGATGGTCCTGGATGCCTCGTAGTGAGTAATGCCCGGGTAGCTACTCGTATATTGATGACTTCTAACGAGATCTCAACTAAGCTCTTTGCATGCGCGTTGGCGTCTTCGAGCTGCACTTATAGTTCACCAACAGCACGAGATTTTACTAAAGGACACTTTGTGGATATCTGCGGAAATGTCCCTTTGCAAATGAGAAGGGAAGCCGAAGCCGAAAACTTTTACATCGAAGCTCAACAGCGCTTAGAATCGCTTCCGAACTCCCTCGTGACAATACAGTGTACCTATCTTGCAGGCCTCTACGAGCAATATTTCATGAGGCCATTAGATGCCTGGAGGAGGTTCCAGCGTGCTTGTGTTAGTTTCCAAAACTTACCTCACTTCGGGACGTCGTTGCAGAACGGTGTTAACTGCGGGGATCAAAGGGATAAAAGTATTCGACAATGTTTGTATTGGTCATGTATCAAAGCGGAATTGTGAGTTTATGCAGTTTGGCTCGACGATCCCGTTTTCCTAACGAATTCTAGTGAACTTAGGGCGGAGCTGAAAATTAGGTCTTCTGACTTGCTTGGCTTATTCAAGAAATTTCACCCTAAATTTGCCTCGACGATGGCGTGGATAAATGATGCCGTCACGCCTGAGTTTCTGAATTCGTTTGGGTCAGATCAGAATCCTAGTACTCAGTCATGTCGTAGTACGGATTACTACGAAGATGACCTCCTACTTCGTGGTACTATGAACCACATAATTAACGACATATACGGCCAAGATGAGATTACGTGGATCAATGAATTGCCGAGCCTCATGAAGAAGTGCGCAAAATATAGTGAGATAGTAGAGACTTGGTAAGCTTCTATTTGAAAGTATCTCATAGTCAAACTACTAACCAACGTATCCATAGGCGCGAATGGCCTAATCCATTCCCTTGAATTCCCCCATCCCCTGTCGAAAAGCTCGCCTGCGCCTGAAGTTGCAGATAATGCGCAATCCTTCCTCTTATAAGTCAATTACCTCTGCATCGTTGAATTGCTTCATCGGTCATTCATATATTGTGTCCTCGCCCGCGGTTCATGTATTGAGTTGGTTGATCATCCACTTTTGGTCCCCTTAGCTCAACAATATATCAGTATAAGCTGTGCTTTGATAAAATTAGTTGCTGGTGCATACTTCCGCTACGAAGGTACTTGGATCCTTGTACGACGTTCGTTTAGATGTTCTCTAGTTTTGATTGCTGCTGTGAGATATAACTACTACCATCGCGATAGCTCAATTTATCCTCTCCAAGTGCCTGAGGAATGGCGCGAGATTGTAGAAATCTCAATCGAAACAATCTGGAAATGGGAGAGACCTGGGGTGGAGGATTTGTCGTGGATGCGTAGAATCTTGGAGCACATGTCAGAAGTGGTTGAGAAGTGAGTAGGGGTTTTGACTCAAGAGACGTAGAATATAGGGTTGGGGTGCCGATAATGTTACAGACGTATCTATCCTATCCTGCATGCGATGACAATAAACGTCTATATAGTAAGAGACAGCGGAGACGTCGGACCATATACTTATGTTCTAGATATTATGCATAGGCACAAATTACCTACTAGGTAGGCAACAGTTGAATAACGATAATAAGCAAAATTAGAAGCCGCTCTTTGCAACATACCACCATTTCTATAAAGAAAGTTGTCATCCCCCGGAGTGATGCCCCTGATTCGATTTCTCTTAAAGTGATAAAAGTAGATATAAGCATAAAGCGTCCCCCTTTTGCTATATGCACCAAGCGGGACTGTTGCCGTGTTAGCCGCATATCGAAGTCCCCGGGCGTCAGCTGAGGATCCTCATCTCACGGTCCCCTCGCTTACGCCCCCCAAAGCCACAATGTCTCGCAAGATCCGACCAATAATAACGATCCGTCGCGTTTGCGATGTCCGGGGTAATGATCTCGATGGCGAAGAGCCGCAGCTAGGCCACCCTAGGCATCTGACAATTATTAAAAAATATGACAGGCAGGTAAGGTAATGGCTGTAATAAATGTAGCCACACGCACTTCGTGGACCTTTTCTCTCTTATGTGATATGTGTTTGGCGTAGGTAATTGAATTTTTATGTGTTTTTTTTTGTCTCGTTTGGACGGCACGGAAATTTGATACGATTTCGATGTGCCGCACGCGTCCAAGACATCCGCGTTTCACGCGACTGTAAGGAAACGGCAGTCACCGCGTAGGGCTGAAATTTCATCAAACGAATATGGCGACAGTTTTGCGCGAAGACTCGAGCGGCCTAGGAAATCTCGAGGCCCAGATGGAAGAGCAAGTGGCAAGCGCCGGCGCCGGCACTTCTGCGATCAGGAACGGACTCCGCGAACAAGGAATTACTACTAATGACCACGCAGCGCCACCGAGCGAAGGTTCAGATTATGACGATGGTCTTGATATAGAGAAATCCGCGACTAGCAGCGTCTCACACTGGGATCCGGATCCGGGGTTCGCGCATGTCGATGGAGACATCGAAGGACACGGATATAATAAGACTACCGTCGATATTATAACTGTGCCTTGTGTTGGCGCTTCGCCCGTCGATACATGGTCGAGAGATCCTATTGGCGATGGTTACTTTGGGTTTCCTTCGTCAAACGAGCTCGACCACTATCCCACGGCTAAGCACCTACCGGGGAACAGTGTCCTGTCGCCTACCATTACACGCAATCTCCCCCCCGCCGCTCACCTATGGGTTCGACAGGGGATTAGAAAGGAAGTTAGCACGGCGCGGGTGATGCTCTATCGTCACCGTGAAATGGCAGAAGGCATGACGCTTGATCAGGCGGCAGATGACCTTTTAGAGCAGATCGTAAAAATGCGCGCCGATCAGACGAAGGCCCGACCTATTTTCTTCATTTGTCACAGCATCGGCGGGTTAGTAGCGAAGCTCGCTCTAGTCAAAGCAAATATGAAGCACGACCTGAGACCCCTGATCTTTGATTGTCACGGCATTGCTTTCTTTGGTAAGAGCCCTGAAGATTTTTGAAACCAATCTGTTAAGGTCTCAAGGACTAACGCGCCCAGCCACTCCCCATCGCGGATCCAGTTACATGTCGATGCCTCATCTGCGCGAGAGTATTCAGCATCTGTTGTATCTGCAAAAGCCGCTACCCAGATCTATAGCCCGTGAACTGAAGCTGGGCAATAAGTCGCTATTGCAAATGCATGACCAATTCATGGACATTGCTAGCGAGTTGCGAATATGGACCTTTTACGAGACTATCGACTCGCAATTATCAGGGCTCGGCTCTTCAGATTTTGACGAAGTGCATTTTAGTGCACCATTGACCTCTATCAAATCGGGTCTGCTTGGAAGCAGGGTCGAACAAGCTCTATCTCTGGAGAGCGATCACGCCCACTGCGCTTCGTTCGGACCTCAAAATATTCGCACGATGCTTTCATTCATCGCCGATCTAGGCACCGCGGTCCGGAAGGCGGAGGAGCTAAGTGATAAATACGTACACACGCCGTTAAGGCTGAGTGAAACGGTCAAACTTGAAATTGTAGGATTTTACGGCGACCCCGATAGCGAATCTAGCCAAGATATCAGATTGTACATCTCGAAGCACCGATTAAAAGATTTTCTCGAGAAGGGTCCGGAGCAGTGCTTGCAAGAGCGACTGAACACCGTCGCGGCTAGGCGGCATAAGATGATGCCCCCTTCGCGGCGACCATTATCAAATCCGTCGCCGATGGCCGGTGCGCTCGGGATACTAAATAACGTGCAAGAGTTCGGGCAGAAGATTTTGGGTTCTGTTCGGCCTAGTAGCTCGCCACCTGAAGGTCCAGAAGCGGAACCTCAAGCTGGCCAACCAGAGATCGTCGTGACCAGCCACGCTTCCCGGCCATCCGTTACCGGCGCAGCAACGGAGCCGGCTCTCCCATCAAGAAGAGGCCGTGGCTTGACCGTCCCCGGTTTGTCAACACCAGACTTCCGCTCTCCGACGAGTAGGGAAAGTAGCGAAACAGCTAGGACGACTAGGTCCGAACCCAACGAAACCGAGATCTCTCCAAAGACAGGCGAACCGTCCCAACAACTCAAACCGTCTATGACCGAGCCCGCCAACTCAGCTGCTAGCGGGAGAGAACGCGAGTCTGATATGAAAGACCGCCGCGGCCGTTCTCGCGGATTGCATGACTTCACCGCCGGCTTCTCGCGGCCAATTGCATCTAGGAGGAAGTTTATGTGGCTACACATGCCATTCAACAACCCCCATTGGATCACGGTAAGGATCAATCGCCCCGCCATATCTGTAATTGCTCTCGCTAACTAAACTTGAGAAAATCTTCAACAAGTTGTCTGAGACTCAGAACCAGAATTATACCAAACTCCTCGGAAACGAAAATTGGGCCAATAAGCATGTCCAAGGTCGACACGCAAATTTGCACGCCTCATACGTCAAGCCCGGGTGTGCGTTCGTGCCTGCTGAAATCGGTAAGACATTGTCGTCTCTAAATTTGATTTCACACCGATACCTAGCGAGTTAGCTGACCGTCGTACCAGGCTCACCGCGTCCCCCGTCCCCTGCTAGGGCTGGTAGAAGCCCAAGTCCTGGGATAAGCCCTACGTACCTATATCTATACCTACCATATCTGCATTACGATACTTACCTAAACATTGTGCGGCGCCGAAACCTAATTAAGCGAAGAATGGGGCACGGTAGAGCAAGGCCAGTGCCAAAAGATATCGCGGAGCTCGAGTCGTTGGATTCTCGAGTGATCTGGGAGTATATTGGACACGATCCTCCTCTTAACACGCGGAGGACGCTGGACCAATACGGATACCCGTCTCTGCGAGAAACTTACGCGCGAGATGACGAGCAGATGCTGTACAAGCTTACCAAGGAGAGACTCCCGATCCCATTTATGCGCAAATGGGACGTATACCATTCGGAGGATGTCAAGGGACCCTTGAGCGCCCTCTCTCCAGGAAGCCGGTTAGCATCATCGGCCGCGAAAATGTTCAAGGGCCAAGAGGCAGCGAGCCAGAAAGATGAAGGAGAATCTAATATAGAGGACAACCTACTAGACGGAAATGTTCTTATGGTGGATCAGCTGTGGCTCTGGGCCGTGGACACAAGTAAGCTACAACAAGAAGAAACCCCCGAAATCCAAGATTTTGTCGTCTCTAACTGATCTTCAACAGCCACACTGATGACGTTCTTTCCGAAACGCGAGTCCCATCCGACAGAAGGGCCGATGTTCCAACAGGCAGATCTTAGGAACAGCGTCTACAACGAGCTAAATGGAGATCTGAGCGGTCGTTGCGAAAACGCATTAGATCTTGCGGCTTTCGTAACTTTGCACGCAGTTACGGTATTGATAGACCGAACGTCCCATCCGAACCTCGAGATATTTCGCATTTTTGAGGAGGCGCTGGGGATTCTCGTACGTGAATTCAATATTCGAGGTCCTCATGAGGTGATTTGCTAACAATTACCAGACGGAAAGGATGACTTTATCACTCAAGCGATTCCGAATGCAAACGTTTCGAGACAAGACACAAGACTCGGATTCCGACGAGCCGGAAGACATCCGTACCGAGAGCATCAAGCAGCGACACAAACGCGAGCTGGAGCGGGCCGAACGCGAGAACCGCGAACACACATCCGTCCTACTTGAACTTCGAGATATGGATGACGAGCTCACCACAATGAAGAACCTGTTTTTGGAGCAGGAGGAAACAATCAAATTGATGAAAGAACAATATGAGAAGCCCGAGCTTGTGGGGTATACCGAGAATGGTCGCGCGTTTCTAGAGGAGGCTTTGAGACGACTGCAAGACTATCACAAGACAGTTTTTGATATGATCCAGCGCGTCGATGCCACGAAGAAGGATGTGAGTATTCCTTACATATCTCATGCCGGGATAGATCCGTTAACAAATTTTCGTAGTATGAGAAACTTCAGGAGATGGTGCAGCGACAAGCGCAAGTTGACGAGGCGCGATGGTCGCGCAGACAAACAGAATTAGCGAGCTCGCAAAACCTGTCGGTCATGATATTCACGACGTTTACTGTGCTATTTTTGCCCTTGAGTTTCTTCACTAGTCTGTTTGGTATGAACACCAAAGAGTGGGGTGGCGAAGACGACAATTTCGTCAGTCTTGGAGTTATCGGCCTCATCTCTCGTACGTTTCCCTCCAAGTCCCTTAACCGCCGGAGCCTAGGTAGCTAACGTGAATACAGTACCCGCGTCGGCCGTACTTATCGGCGGGACGCTCATCGCCGCATACAGCAGCCGCGTGCAGAGTATCGTGAAAGAGAGCTACAAGTTCACGAAATCCGGCGCGCAACGGATGGTATTCGGAGTCACGCACTTGGGATCTGAAGATCCTCGGCGACAGCAGAAACAGAACAAGCTAGAGCAGGAGACGCTAGAGTCGCGCCGACGCGAGCGCGGGTTCGACTTCTGGGAAAACGTGAGATTGGAAAAGCATCGCGAATACAAGATCCCGGACATGAACCGCAAGAAGTTAACGGGGAGGAGGCCAACTCGTGTGTACGATCTAGAGGATCCGATGTAATGTTGCTAGGTGTGTGACGGATGGTGTTGAACGTGTTGTATATTTAATCTGAGCGGATGATACCCACCCCCAATCGAGGACCGCGACGACCTCTTGCTGCCACAGTTTTCTCGGACGGTCGGAAATTGTCCGATATTTTTCACGAGCATAATTCATCATGTAGCCATGTAATAAAAAGTAGTGATATCGTATGTGAGGTATTTTGATCATTGTTTTAAACGGGCAAACCGGATCGATATCCGTCTCCAACCGCCGCTCCGAAATATGATGTCATCGTTCGGTAACACTCCGTTATCATTCGCACTTACCCTCTCATATCGGACCATCGAATCTTCAATAAGGCGGTAACTAGCACCCACCTTCGTCTAGCAAATACTCATAACTTTCCAAAACTTCTTCCCCCTTCCCCGGCCGTTTCCACTTATCCCGTCAAACGCCACAGTAGCACCATGGCATCTGTAGACACAACCGAACTCCCCGCCCGTACCACCGGTACCGCCGCACACCTTGCCGGCTCCCATGCCGCAGAACATCCTCTTAAGCTCTACGGAGGCTGGTTCTGCCCGTTCGTACAGAGGGCCTGGGTCGTGCTACAAGAGAAACGTATACCGTATCAATACATCGAGATCAATCCTTACGCCAAGGCCCCCGAGTTCCTGGCGCTTAACCCGCGGGGCTTGGTCCCCACGCTAGGAGTTCCCGTAGACCAGTCAACCTCTAGCCAAGCGAAGGAAGTTAAGAGGAAGCCGCTATACGAAAGCGCTGTCATCTGCGAATATCTAGACGAGGCATACGATGATGCGACAGCACATGGCCCGAGCTTGTTACCAGAAGATGCGTACGAGCGCGCGAGGTGCAGGTTGTGGATCGATCATATCAGCGGCAAGATCATACCGGGTTTTTACAAGTTCATCCAGCATACGCCGGAAAAGGAGTACACCATAGAAGAAGCACGGGAAAACTTCCTGGGGCATATCAGGACGCTGGTGCGCGAGATGCTAGAAAGCGAGGGTGGGGGAACCGGTCCGTGGTTTCTAGGTGATAGGTTTAGCTTGGTGGATATAATGTTGGCGCCCTGGGCGAAGAGGCTTTTTCTCATCGATCATTACAAACCAGGCGGGTTGGGAATTCCGACCGAGGGACAGGGCGGTGATGACGAGAAGCTGTGGGTGAGGTGGGGTAAGTGGTTCGATGCTATCACCTCTCGCCAAAGCGTAAAAGATACCTGGAGCGATGACGAACAGTATATCATCGCGTACAAGAGGTACGCAGAGGATAAGACGCAATCCGAAGTCGCCAAGGCTACGAGAAAAGGCGAGAGATTGCCATAAGAGGATGGCAAGATTGGACCCAGGTTTCTATAAATTTTGATGGGATAGAGGTATAGCTGTTACGACTTACGAAATTTCTTGTTCTCAATCGGACGCCAAATCAATCCTCCAAGTTAATATCAAATACCTGCATTTCTATAAAATTGTCTCTATTTATATCAAAGCAGCTCGTCTAGAGAATTTCACGGACCGACTAAATTTCAGCAGATTTGTCCTAATTCATAATCGACGAGGCTTGAGATTCTGTTTTTATTCAAGGGACTTCCTATTTCGTCTGCGGGGCTCATCTCATCCTATGGCCAGACCGGAGAGCTCAGCCCCACGCCCCCGCCGTTGGCTGGTTGGTTGGCTGGCTGGGAAGCAATAAGGATTTCCAAGTCCAAACGGGAGACGTTTCATGATAACGGCATCTTTTTATGCACTTGACTTGGGGTTCCCTGATTGACGATTTCCATGGGACGAGATATTAGATGATGGACGGCAGATCTTCGTGGTTTCCATCAATTCGGCGTCGAACATGTGCTTAAGCCCTGGGTACCAGATACCTAGCAGTACTTCGTTTGTTGAACGGCTTGTCTGTCGTCGAGTCGACGTGGCTTGCGTAAAAACCTGCTTATATTGAGAGGCGTCGATTATTTAGGTTAGCACGATGCGCTAAGAAGCCACGGAATATATCTACGACGGGAATCCTTCCTCTAAATATGTATATTTTTGGCACATTCCAGAACCGGGGACTGAGCCGAGACATCGAGTCTGGTACCTCCAGGTATCCAGGTCTAGAAAGCGTGCGTATGTTCGTCCTATTTGGGCAGCCCGCACCAGCTTGTGGCGTCGCAGATCGATCACCGCCGATCACGGGTAGAAACTTTGTTTTTTGCCCTTATTCCTATCCTTAATAAACTCTGCCAAGCTTTCGGAAACGCCAGGCGGTCCAGTCAGGCGCTGTCAAGATCTCCTTCCCCAGATCAGCACGTCCGGGAGTTTTCTGCTCGACCTGTCGCGCGACGAAGGTGCCGTGACGCCTAGGGCACTTGACGTCAAATACCCCAAGACCCGAATTATGCCTTCGAATGAGTGCGTTACGTTTGCGACCTAGCCCGTCGTCGTCAGGGTCCTTAATGTCCTTAATAGACATTCTAAGCAGGGGTACAGCTGGATATGCCGTGCCCTACGCAAGCGTGCCTAGTGTCCATGTGCATGGGGGGGCGGTTCAGCATTCGATGCCAGACACCACCTTGGCACCCCTTCCCCCTTCTCCTCGCCCAAGTCGTATATAATATCAAGATGGGTAGCCTCGACGGCGTGAGCGTAGTTGGGTCAGGTAGCATTTTCTAGGTTCCTTCTCTTTCATCGTACTTTACTAACAGTCATTCGTGATCACTTGATTACAAGTCTTCCGTTCTTTAGAGATCCGTGATCGTTCTTTTCATCTCGTATCAAATCTTCATTCTTCGCCGCAAATATGAAAACCTCTACTTTCTTTACCTTGGCCGTTGCCGTCGCCGGTGTATCAGCTGATCTAGTCCCGGACCAGCCTCCGACTAAAGTCAAGCGGGATCTCGCAACCGTAACCTCGGTCGTCTCTCAGGTCTCGGCCGCCATCACCAAGCTCGACGCATCCGTCAAGACTTTTGACGGGTCGGACCTCACCAGCGTACAATCTAACGCTCAGGCTCTCATCTCCGCGCTTACATCCGGTGCCTCCTCGCTCGCTAGCAGCGGCGCCATTTCTCTCACCGATGCCCTAGGCCTTCAGAGTGTTGTGACGCCCCTAGGTTCCGCGGCTGAGACTCTCGTTCAGGACGTGGTGGATAAGAAGGACAAATTCCAACAAGCTGCCGCCTGTTCCGTCGTGGGTAACGAAATCTCAAGCGCTGGCACCGCGGCGAAGTCCCTCGTAGACGGCGTCGTCTCCATGGTACCGGAGGCGGCGCAGAGTATCGCGCAGTCCGTCGCGAGTAAGATCGTCGATACTCTAACCAACCTAGCGTCCGAATTTTCTTCCGACAAGTGCAAGAACTCGGGAAGCTCGACGAGCACCGCCGCTGCTACTGCCGCTGCCACATCCAATGCCACTGCAGTTTCTGCCCAGGACGGCTCTTACCCAGTACTCACATCCACCACCGCTAAGGAGGTTGCCACGAGTAGCGCAGTCACGGTGACTGTGACGGCGCCATGCGTGTGCTCCCAATCGAGCACATCTTCTGCGGTTGTCGTCATCACATCTAGCACCCCAACCCCGATCTTCCCGGCGAACTCGACTACCGTCTTCCCTACCGGCACCGGCGCGATATCTACCCCGGCATCAGCAACCCAGTCCATCGTTACCGCCGGTGCTGTCGCTCACGGCGCGGCTTCGGGCTCGATGGGCTTCATTGCTGCAGTCGCTGCCGTTCTGTTCATTTGATTCTAAATATACCTCATCTTGTTTTCCTTACTATTTTTTTTGGGTTGGTTTCACGGTTATGATTAGTGGGAAACGAATGATGGTCCGCGTACATGTATGTCACCTGAAGCTGGATCTTTCAACTTTTCCCATTTTTGGCGTTCCGCGCTCCTTCGCGTCGGGGCTGGCGTACCCGCTGGTGTAGATATGTCGATCTATGTGTATAGAAAATAGAAAGAGTTGTATATACGATCCTTGACATGATCCTATGTTTAGAAGTGGGTGTTTTCATTATTTAGGATTGACAATCTAGTATAAGGCAGCATAATTATTAGGCGGTAAGTACATCTACGTCCCACTTCCCATGTCCCACGCACGGCCTAACTTGGAGTGTCTTGCAGGAAGTTTATCTGAACATAACAATCGACGACGTGGTATAGCTCTATCTCTAGAAGATCTCAACTAGCCTATCACATTGACGGACCGATTAAATTTATCCCCTTCCGGCCTTGCCTACCTACCCAGCCCTGGAGGTACTGTCTGGTCATTTTATAGCATTCCGAACCCAATTATCCTCCCTCTATCAATTTCACGTTGAATCTGACCAGATTCAAGATTTTCTACTCATGATTTACCAAGAATATCTAGATTCGTATCCTCGAATTTCTCGTTGAGAAAAGGAACCGTTGTAGGTTCCTTAGTATATTCAAAAGGAGAGTCCGCTATTCAAATGAGTGAATCCCCTCATCGCTGAGCTCCCTAAGTACTAGTAGGTACTCCATGGCCATCCTCATCAGATAAACCTCCAAGCCCTCGTTGAAATCGTGATTTAAGATTTAGTTTCCTTCCCCAACGTCACAGCACTCCACAGACCATTCCTGGGCGTCCTCGCGTTCCTTGAGAGCTGGATAGAACACGCATTAGAAAATCGTTGGCATTAGATTCATGATGGCGTGTATAAGTATCTTACCCGGTGCAGCAAAGACGGCCGAGACTGAGACAGCCAAGAGAACGAAGACAGACTTGAAGTTCATGTTGTACTTGATTTGGACTCAACGGATTTGAGAGGTTATGTTCGGTATGCGATCTTGAACTGAAAGCTTGAGGCAATTGATGGAGGTGATGCAGATGAGATTCACGGATGAAGAATGGGAAGAGTCCTGGTCTTTATACTCACTCAAGCACCACAAATTCGGGATCAATCGATATAAACCCTATACACCTAGGTACTAACTACTATAGCATTGCCGCTCTCCGCTCTCAGGATTGTGCCGGTACATGATCAGGAAGACCCCGCGATTGTCAATAGAAAAATCAAGTCTCCTTTCAATACAGGGGCAGAAGTGCTTGTTCCTTAGTGCTGACCGCGGGGAATGCTTGATAAAACTACATGGGATCCAGGACTCGTGCCTTTGGACCAATCGGAGGGGGAAAATGGACTAAAGACATCACGGATATGGGGATGACTACGCTCGTCGTAAGCAACGACGAACCAACATACATACCTACCTCTTATCAGCGGAAGCAATATTTCTCTCCTAACCTTGGCAGTCTATTATAGATGACTGCAGAAATCAATTATGAGATAGTCTAGTTTCTGTGTCCGCGAGGCCGGAAGAATTCCTGTCAGTTCCCCAGCAAAACTACTAATCTCAAGCTTCGTAAGCAGGATTGGAAGACGGTATTTCCCAGCCATGCATCGTATCATACTCGCATTTTTACTAATATAATGGATATAGAAATATCAGACCTCCTCATTTGATTTGCCGGTGGTATATGGTGGCAGCCGGAGTAGCTCAACTGCATAGTCCGAAGTGGGTAGCCTCTTCGACCCTGTCTGTATTGCAAGCTTTACGGCTTTTTTCGATCTAGTACGCATATAAATCGTGTGGTGTGTGATGTTCTCGGGTTTTTATCCTAGCTACGGCGTGCCGTCTACGGTCGTGCTTCCCTGCTCATTAGTGCTGATACTGGGATCGAATCTGCAGTGTTATGGCACAGACTCCATCGGCTACCAACAACAAAAGAACAGGCCTTCAGATATCACACCGAATTGCTATTCGCCTCTCCAGTTGCTTTCCCGTCACAGGGACAGGATAGAACCATCAGGGCTTTCGATCCTTCTCAAGCCTCTCTCAAATTTTAGAGAGAAACTTTGAGACACTCGCAGTCAGCGCCTCATCTCTTGAACGGACGCGAAATTCCCACATACTCTGATTATTTCGAAAACTCCATACTCATATTATATGGTGTAAGATTCGTGATGCCAAACCGCCCAGTGTCCAAAGAGTATGCCGCCGTCGATGACGAGGAGGCACCATGTCTATCCGAGACAGAAAGCACTGAGAATTTCCTAGATGATGACCGAAGGCGCGTCAAACGTCGGTCCATCTGGATCCCTCAAGTACGCTGTAATGCTGCGGGTTCCATATTGGTGGTTGTTTGTATAGTTGCGATCATTCTAGTCACTATTCAATGTACGATCTGGTATGAAAGAAGGGGCAGCAATGCTCCACGGTGGCGCCCAGCATTTTGTAGGTTGCCCTACTCCCCTTTCCCAATACCACAACTTGAAGGCATTCGACTCTAACTAGAAGTGATACATATAGCACCGCTGTACGATATGATGGAAGTTCCATTAATAACAACGTACAGCGACCACTCCCCGGCTCCTAATATTTCGGATCCAAAACACATCTACCGGCTAGACCCCAGTCCCGAAGTCGACGCTGCTTGGAGTCGTATCGCTACGGCAGACGGAGTATATCCTATGTCGGCATCCGACGTAGTTCGAGCGGGAAAAGACCCCGAACTAGCTGTTGATGCACCAGATTCCTGGGGGTTCCCACCCGGCAAGAGTAAGATGATGGGAATTGAAGCTTTCCATCTGCTTCACTGCTTGAACGCATTACGCAAGAGTCTAGTCACCACCTATGACTATTACTGGGGCGCGAGGTATGGCTTTGAGCCGCCTACCATATTCGAGCGCCACCTCAACCATTGCGTCGATATGCTTCGGCAGCACCTGATGTGCCACGCCGACCTCGAGCCTTTTACATTTAACTGGCGCGTCGGACAGGCCAAGCCGTACGCCGACTTTAACATTCGGAAGACTTGCGTAGATTTCGATTACTTGCTTGAGTGGTCGGAAAAGCACAAAGACCCTCGGCACGAGGAACTTGTGAGTTTATCTACTAGCCTCTCCCCCTCTTCCTGAGCATGTTCTTCGCACTGCGAACAATGCTTGACATTGCCGACAAGCGCAATAGCTAATTCTTATTGGTGTAGTGGGCAGCCTTGGAAAAACCGGAGGACGCATTGCAGAAAGAAGCTCCTGCCGACCTGCCACAAATCACGGAAAATACAAAATGGAGCCCCAGTGGGAAAATTCCACTCGCTAATCTCACCGGGTTCGAAGGCAAGGAGTACTGCCTGGGCAATAAATCATAGTGCCCCGAATCAAATAGTTAATTTAATAAATCTTTTACTGCTTCCATCTATAGGAGAATCTACGTAGTTTACTCTAAACAAGAAAACAAGAAAAATAATTGATACATTTGAGAGAAATGACTCGCGCTCTAAAGTGTAGCATAGAAGCGAAACGTACTTGATTCAATGACTCACGTATGGTCAAGGTTCTTCTATGGTGAAGAGGCCAAAGGCCTTTCCTCCTACCTCAGTGATCTACACGCGTTAAGGCTGAGGAAAAGGTTGGATCCGCTTTGCAGCTCACCTAGTAAGTTTCCGGAGTCAGGTTTCCTTGAATCTAGGGTCTGATGCTGGAGGATTCCTGTCGAAGAAAGTGAAGGGAACCATACCGGGTACCTAGTAAATTAGTAGGCAGCCAGGCGGCGGGGAACTACGGATGAATTCAGCAAACACGACCGATCCGTATGACCCGGGACCTGGTGCAGGGTGTATGATACTGCTCTTATCATCCATCTTTCAGGGACAAGCTATTTGCTTACGATCGGATGATAATGCCCTAGATTCGCGGAGTAAGGCGATTTAGGATTACCTATTGGCGCCGTAAACGACGTACGGTACGGCGCAGCAGCTGAGCTAACGCCGCGACTTCAGAAAAGAGACATTGAAACCAATTGAATCACTTATCGGCCGATGACCGAGACATCCGTGTCCATTCCACGAAGTAGATGTATCTTATAACATGTTCTTATATGCCGCGGGCATCATATCTCCGATGTCTATGCACACCGCCTGGATTTATGTAGTATGGGAATGGATGGATGAGTCTCTTGGAAGTCCCCAGACGTTGCCATGTGTGTTCACCCCTCTATAATTCCGATATCGACTTCCTTCATGCATGGATGGATGGGTGTTGTTTAATTCGTTCGATATACTTAGCATTCCGTTTGGAATTTGATATCTGTTATTATGTGGATCTAGATAACTGGAAAACAACATTGTCATTGCGCGCAGCTCCCTAAATCATTCTCTGACAGTAAACGCAATTTACCTACTATATACATGAAGTCTTTGAGGTCTGATCGTCTATTTTTCTCCAAAGCTAGGTGCCGAAGCGGTTCTCCATGGACTAGGACAGATGATGTCGAGACTAACAGCATAATGTAATGAGGTGTGCTGTGTGCGAGGAAGCTCCGGTAGAGCTCCGGTGCTAAGGGTATTTTTTCGAACTTCTTATTTGCTTATCCCTTTATAACCTTCTGCTATTTCCGAAATTGTGTTGTGCCGACCATAGTCAGAGAATTAAGCAGACGTTGGTTCAGGACATGGCGGAGGTGAAAAGGTGGGGGTAGGGCCACAAGCCGGGAAGCATCTTTTGCAAGGTTAGTAAGACAATTTCCGTCAGATCGACTGATGTGTCCAACACTTACCCTCCATAGGTTAGAATGGCTGTGGGCGGTGATCCACAGCTTCGGAGAAAGTCGACGCAGGCGGTTCCCGTGCTAGTGCAGGCGGAGGCCGAAGCCGTTGTGGTCGGGACCGGCGTGATGGAGGGGAGCGAAGTAATCGTCGTCGGGACTACTGTCGAAGACGACGAATCCCCCGGGCAAGGTGGCGGCGGCGGCATCTGCTGGGTACACATATCGTAGCATCTACCATATTTAATACCTATGCGACGGTGGTCAATTTGGTTTCTTGAGATAGGTACGGAGTTACCCCCGGAGTCCAACTAACCACATGCGTTAACCGCGTCGAAGCATTTAGTGCGAGGGCAAGCGGCCTCCTCGGCGGGGAGGGCGGTGGCTAGAGCCCCAAGAGCTAGAAAAGAAACGACGTTGAAGCGCATGGTAAAAATCTGGTTCAAGAACACTCGTTTTTTGCGTGATTCTACGGAGAGATGAGGTGATGAGAGTAAAAGCTAGGACCGAAGCGCGCCCTTTATATGACTTCAGATGCGACATCTCAACTCTTTAAAGTGGTGAGACGCTCGTCCTTTCAAGCCCTTTCCTGCGAACTACCCACCTAGCCCCCATTGGTGATAAATGGAGATAATACGAACTCGCAAAGCTTGGCAGCTGTCAATACTGCGAAGGCACATTCGATCGGAAAGAATGTTGTTACTCCATCTGGTCATATTGGCACCGAGGCCTGTGCTGGAAGGAGTAGGCTGGGGTAGACGGGGTAGACACCACAACATCGAAATTATCCTGACCAGGCAATGATAGGCTATTAGCAGCATCGTTAGCTAAGCAAGGAGCCATGGTGCGAGAAAAGTGGCATCCTGCCGTAGCTGTGGCCATTCGTTCCTGCATATAGAGCATGGCAGCGATGGACGAAGTCTGGAACTGTCAGATCTCAGCCACGATGTGGAATATGATCATCTGTTTTGACTGCTGACAACTCGAGATCGAAAGATAACACCGTATTGAACCGCTGGCGGAATGGATCCCGGCATGATATCAGACGTATCGCTCAATCAGTCTAAGTTACCAAGGTCCTAATTTCCTAATCTTGCGAGGCGATGTTCTAGAAAGAGTTACGAATACCAATCAATATGAAGCTGCGGTCAAATTAACCGGAGGCCCGGCACTGCTGCATCAGCTTTTCATCCACACTTGGCACCACAACTCTATCTCACCGTATATTGCGGGGAGTTATAGATTGCTAATTATAGAGTAAGTGAGGTGTCAAAATTTTGAGCTGGGGAACCATTCCGACTAATGTCTTAAAAGGCGAAGGTATAATTGAATCCAGGTTAGGTGTTAGGGGGGGATCTGTTCCGCTTCCGCAGTGGTAATCGAACAGATCATGAGAGAAGAAGCATGGTGAACGTATTTAGCTGTGAAAAGACCAGATGTCCTATTTCCTTGAGTTCTACCATAACTAATATAGGTACTAGGTAGGTAAACAGATGGTCGTAAGACTCGATGACGCCAGCCTCAAGTTGAGTGCGTCAATGTCGTCGCTCGACTCCCGTTGACTCATTCGTTGAAAACATCAGAGAGCCTTGGACATCATAGTGAGACGATTGGAAAACCAGGAGATCTCGATCGTCAGCGGGGATGTCGACGAAGAGAGTCAGTAAAGATAGTAATCAAGACGCTTTGACCACATCTCGAAATGTCGAGTTTCACAGATTACCTCACCGAAATATTAGGTAAGTTGCCAAGAGGACCTCGGAGATTGAATTAGGTTACATAAGCGACTCGGTGTAATCTCCACCAAGCCTCCACCAATCGTCGATTCGGGACTCGGGACTCGGGAATCTTCCTCTTCAGCTCTTCCCTTCTAATCTTCGATTGAAAATGTTCCGCCAACGGTCAACACTCGCGACGCACGAAATTTGCCGATGAAAATAAATGCGCAAAACAAAAGCCTATGTGACATAGGTTGGTAGTTCCGACTTCTTATCGTCATGTATTAATATAATAACTACGGTCACGAGACGCTATACCACGTTGTGTGATCTCATCATCGTGACAGCTATCAGCTGTCTGGTCCCAAATGTCACGTTAGATGCTAGATCTACCTAGGTATTATATACCCGATTCTAGATGTTACTCACTAAAGATCGAGACTAGCGCCGCCTCCCGCCGCAAGTTCCCGAAAAGGACTCAGCTTGCGGGCGGAAACCCTCCCGAGATCTAGGTGCTTAGGCACGCTCTAAGCTAAGTCGTCTTCCCTTACTTCAACGTCCTCAATATTTCACGAGGTCCATATCAATCGTATCAATATGCGTTTCAAGGTGACCTTTCTTGGGTCCCTTCATAGGGCTGGCTAGGTAGTTTAAGCGAGAGCCGTATCGCCGCTTTAAGTCGAGTCTCCCAATGGCCACGAGAGAAGACAGAAGAAGATGGCTCGCGATCTGAACTGCTGCGTTGGCACACGCAGAGAAACACTATGAGATCATGCGGGGGTATATCATCCACCGTCCATCGACTAAAGTGGCAACGGTTTGTCTCAAGCGTTAAAACAGATCAGCTAGCCACATAAACAGGAGCGTCTATGTAGGATTTGTGAGCCAGTAGCCTGCCACCTGAGCCGAGTAGCTAAGGTAGATGTAATATGCGTGCGTGTAATGTAGGCCTCCCATCCCAATCACAGCCCATTTAGCTCGCTGGCTCGCTGGCCCCCTGCAATAATTAGAGGGACGTAACCCCCGTTGACATCACCTCTTCGATTTTCTCACCAGCTATTCGCTACACCGCCGAATACCAACACCAAGACTCGCAACGGTGGGACATTCTAGAGCATGTTCCCAATCGACACAACTTACAGCCTGCATAACATACGTCGAGGCGCAGCTTTTTTTGCATGATAGGTCCCTGCCTGTCGCCTTCTAGAGGTCTCCAAAGGCCGTACTAATAGATCCTGTGTATCCTCGATTACGTCTTTTGCGTCTTTAAAAGTTGCGCTGCAGTGCTTCGCGCTTGTGGCTTACACCCTCTTCTCCCCCCAAAGCAAGGATCTATCTACTAAATACCAAAACTACACTAGCGAGACCTAAATTACACAATTATCTGTGATACTCAACTTAGAACCATGGCATCTCGATCGAGAGGTCGTCATGATCGGTACGACGACGATCCATACGTCTTCGACGACCCCTACCGCCATCCGACTTCGCCTATCGGAAACGCGCATTACGAATACGTCGGAACCGAAGAACCCTCCGTGGTGTCTAATAAATCTCGCCGACCCCGATCTTCAAATCCAGACTCCTACCTGCGACCAAACCCGTCCAGGAGGGATTCCAGAACGACTAGCCCACCACGACGCCCTAGACACGAGAGAACTTATACTCAACCGGATAAAAACGATAGAAGCGATAGAAGATCGCCACCGAGAGCCTCGCGACACAACTCACCGCGCCGTACCAGCAGCAAGAAAGACACCCGGGGCAAGCTACAAGACTTCAACGAAAGACCAGCTGTAAAACGAACCAAATCTTTCGGCCAATCTGGCCTCAAATTCCTTAGCGAGGCGGCAGCCCTATACGCCGCTGCGCAAACCGGATCAGGCGACCGCGGCCGCTCTCAGAGTCGCGACCGTCGTCGCAGCTCCCATCACGACTCCGAATCACGGCATCGTCACCACCGCAGACACTCTCCTAGCCCCTCCCCGGACCCGCCTATGCGACGTCATAGAGCATACAGCGACGATACGCGGCGGCATCGGAGACGTAGGTCGCCTTCGGTAAGCGAAGACTCGGACTACGACCGCGACCGCGACCGTGGCCGTGGCAGGCGACACCGACGATCACGCGCAAGCTCCTCGCACACATACAGCCGCTCGCCACCCCGCCACCGCAGCCGCCATGCCAAGTCTACCTCCTCAACCTACAGATCCAAGCCGTCCAAGTATCCCGACGATGCCACGGCCGACAGATGGCAAATGGCGGCCCGCGCTGCCCTCGAGGCGGGCGGACTGACTGCTTTCCGACTGCGCAAGGAGCCAGGCAGCTGGACAGGCGAGAAGGGTGCTAAGATCGCTACTGCTGCCTTAGGTGCCGCGGCGATCGATGCGTTCATCGATAAAGACCCCCGCCGCGCGAGATCGAGTGGGGTGAAAGGGTTTGCGGAGAGTACTATCAGTAGCATGATCGCATCGAAGCTGATGGGGGTCAAGGGGCCGACTACTAGAAGCGGGAAGTCAAGACACTAATGTGACGTGTCTCGACAATCCGAGTAGAGTCTACGCCACATTCTTTATATATATATATTGGAGTGCTATCCTCCGCAACCCAGGAAAAGCTATATGGTATTTCGACACCTTTCTGATATTCCTTCACGTTCAGAGATGGAAGCTATTATGACAGATTGGCGCTTATGAGAGATATGAGACAGAGTGGGCATAGGTAAACGGATACGGGCTCATCTCGCGACGACGTTATGACTACGTTCTCTTGTATGAGATAAAATATAGACGGATAGCATACCGGGTGTTTGGGTCGAGCGCTCGACTCGTGTATTGAATTTAGATATCAATTTAAAGCGTTTCTAAGACTGTTTCATTCGTTCCTGTTCTGAGGCAGATAATCCACTCACGTGGGGGGCATTGATGATTGGCACTTGGCAGGTTACTATGAAGGAACCCAGATGAGCAGGCAGAAGGCTTCAGGTATAGTACAGTCAGGCTACTTGGTGTTATAGACTGAATATGTGACGAAAACTACTTAGAAGTCAGCCTAAAATTATCACGAGATGCCCCTTCACGGGTAAGGCACCACTCAGCTGGAGCACTCTTCACAAACTGTACCGATCGTTTATCGGATATCACATTCATCACTTGGTCAAGGCTGAATCGACAGCATGGGTATGCTTTGGCTTGATGGAACTGAATCCTTGCCACTTTGCATACGTGTTTATCTTCTCGTCGTGCTAGGATCGAAAGCAACGCAAGAGCGACTCTCTAGGAAGCCGACACCTTAGGCCCTGATCCCTTCGTCCCGTTGGCGAAACGGCGCAACAACAAAAATTGGTTATCAGGACCACGTCTAGTAAGTAACTATGTCTTCAACGAGGCTTATCTTGTATGGCGTTGACTCAAATTACTACACTGTCCTAATGTCTGGTCTCGAAGCATTAAGCGTAGCTTGCAATATCATGCAGGTGATTGGCAATACCCACGAGATAATCGGCTTTTGTAAATTGATATATCAGGGAAGATTTATCAGCGCTTACGACGGTGAGAATATTGCTTCACTTTCTGTGCTCTCAGCCGAGTTGCAGACGCACTATGGATCAGTCAACCCACAAACATCCGATGAGAAGCAACTGGCGGACATCGCAGCCCAAGCGCTTGAGGAAAGAATTTCATTTCTCACGTCTCATGACACAAAGGGTCACCTTGCACAAACCCTGAGCGTCGCTGTAAAGACAGGCCGGCGCAAAAGGCGATTAGACATATTGGAGAGATACCTTCGTAGCTACCGACAAATGATGGAATCTCATTTACTTACCCAATTCTGGTGAGTCTGTCCACCTACCTACCCTCACAAATTTAGGATTAACTAAGTCACCTACGTAGGTACTTTATTAGCAAACGAAATGATGCCATCGAACTCCAACAACGACAGTCTTTCAAAGAGCCGAGCTAAGATATCAAATTCTTCATTTCTCAATATGCAGCCAACCGTGAAAAACTGGTGGACCTCATAAATACAGAATTGATGTCCGTTCAAACGGCTGTCATCAATCAGGTCTTGAGGTCGGAAGAATCTAGCAAGATGCCGGCAGTCGAGAATACAGCGGCGTCCCACGTCACAAAAGAAAGAAATGAAGTTATCAAGGATATTGCTAAATTGGCAATCGAGAAAGATGCTAGTGCCACAGAAGAACAGCAGCGACACTCACTCTTGCACAGTCTACAATACCCGGCTATGAATGCTAGGAAAAACGACGCGGCTAATGCGTAGTACCTATCACGACACATTTTATTAGATATTTTCCCTAAATAACGCTTTAGAAGACGAACCATATCACCAGGGCAACTACAGAAATCCGTCATTTTTCCCTTCTAGTACTATGTCCGATGACAAGCTAACAAGTTGCTAGAAACTCGTAGGAAACCCATGGGACAGCTTTAGTAATTTGCTCAAATCTGACAACAGTATATACTGGATCAACAGGAAACCCAGATCCAGGAACAGTACTCTCATGAACCGGTGATCTTGTCTCATTTCTCATGGAAGCCCGGGTTCAAAATACAGAGAGATCTCAAAGGACTCCTATGTTCTATTCTTCACCAAGCCTTATTATCGAATGCCGATACCTTGGACTTGGTTTTGGCCACGGTCAGCTCCTTTAATTTGAAGCAGTCTTGTGACGATTGGTCTACGAAGGAGTTAAAAGATACGTTCTTACACGTATCCATGGAATACTCATCTCCGTTTTGCATTTTCCTCGACGGCCTGGACGAAATATCCTGAGATGATAGGCAACTTTCGTTATTAGAGCTGGTAGACGAATTAGGGGACTCAAAAACGTTAAAGTGTGCTTAGTGAGCAAACCTGATCCCTTAATCTGGTCCTCTCTCCACGCAAATCAACAACTTAGACTTCAAGATCTCGCCGAAAAAGATATGCGGAGATGCTGCAATACACGGATGGATCCATCTGTGACCGCTGGCCAAATCTCTGACTTTGAAGGACAAGAAATAACGATTTCTCTCTTTGAACACGCAGATGGCGTTTTTCTCTAGCTTCATTTGGCAGCCAATAGCCTAATTCGAGGGCTCAAGAATCGTGACTCAACCAATGCGCTTTACCAACGGCTCGAAGGAATGTCTGGAGAACTATCAACGCTTTATTCCGATATGTGGACCCGGACGAACGGAGACACAAAACTGTATCAGACAGTCGCAGTGTTATATTTCAACCTGCTGGTTATCCTAGAAGACTTGGACTCACTTTTAGGCTCTTCCATGTCATCTTGCCGCAGTCTATTTCTAGGTACTCATGGCCGTACCAAAATGTGGCGTCCAAGAGGCATTCATAGGCAGAAGAGACACGATGAGCTTTGCAGCACTAGAAGACCCGTGTAGGAGAGTCTAGGATGACATCACAGTCCATTGTGCAGGTCTTGTGGAAATTATTGAATTTAGAAGAGGACTCGAGCGGAGAGAAGTGAGAGATCCGGTACGCGAATCTTCGATGACATATTAAAACACGGCTGTCCAATTTATCCACCGAACCGCTTACGATTATCTGAAGAATAGCGAAGAAGGCATCCGTATCCGCGAGTACGATTTAGCATCCTCTGATGCAACATATGTTCTAGACTCCTAGTAGCGAAGGGGAAGCTAGTATTATAGCTGTTCTTCGGCCCGTCACTTAGGAGCATCCTTCACATCCCGACGCCATAAGGTCAGCTTGGGTTAAGGGACCTGGCCTTCAAATTGTCGTTATCCAAATGCTACAATTTACCTACAATTATCAAAACAGAGTTGTAACTCTAATTCTCCGTCCTATCTTACTATTCGCAACTTGCCCGGCTTTCAAGGATTTCATCTTATCATTCGTCGAGAATTCTAAACCCAAATTTTTAGCCACGGATGTTCTACGATGTATATTCATCTCTAGGGAACATCAAATATCAAACAATTTCCAAACTCACATCGATGAACTTCGGCCTTTCGTAGAACAACTATTATGTGTCGGCGCAGATCCGAATTCTAAGGGTTCAGACATGGACATATCGAGCACACCGATAATTAAACTCCCTGTTATATTTCGCAGTTCCTTTGGGATTTTCATCTTAAGAGTATTCGACGGGTCGCCACCTCTGCTGGAGATGGCGTCTGTGTATGAAATGCTGCAGATTTCCATCGAAAATCATCCGGATCTAGAAGAATGCTTGCCGTTAAGAATTCGACTGGAAATGCATAATATGTACAGGAGCTTCTTTCACTCGTGTCTTGATCGCCTGCTTCCGTGTAACACAGAATCGAAAATCGAGAGATATGGCTCTGGAAGAGTGGGTTTTGTATTCGATCTGAACGTAGCAACATTGGCTATGGCTGCATACGAATATGGACGTAGAAGAAACCTTCTCTCTACATCATATACCTCCTGATATGATTTGATCTGAGCGTACTTTGAGAACAAAGACGCTTCAATAAATACAGGAAACCGTATGGCACTAATAGTCTTCAGAGAAACCCTCGGAGCCGAGGTGAAGTATTACCGGTTATTTTGACGGGACTTCACAACCAAGCTTCTCACTCTTCTGCTGCGCTACTTACGAGGTGAAGAGTCCGAGGAATTATATTAGGAGGTAGGTATACTAGTACGCTATCGGTATTGTACGCGGAACCCAGAACGAACCATCCCGATATTCATTGATAGATTATCAATATCCGGAAAATGGCATAGATGTTAAAATCATTCCATCCTTTATAGCTGACCAAGAATGCGGCTACTGTAACTATACCCCGGGTGATGATCTTCGAAAGGTGATTGAGTTATCCCCCCTTCATTATAGCAATGAGGACTTACATCAACTCATACGTTCGAGATGATGGAATGAGTTCAGTGTGAGCGTCTGATTGCCATGCCCAGACGGGTGAGGGTTTGGTGGTAGAGCATTCCGTTTTTGTATGCTGGTTGGTTGGTTGGTTTCCTAGCTTGAGGTTATTCAATTGAGAAGGTACCTAGTAAAGTAGATAAGGCCTAAAGGGTGAAAGTGTCACTGTCGGCCGGGATTGCACGTGAGGGCACGATAGGATACCGACGTTACTATCCATAGTATTATCCGTAGATGACGTAACACGACTTGTCATGAAGGGTTGGAATACTTGGGTGTGTGTTATTACCTGTCTGTATCTATTACACTGGACCAGTGGGTTGCCTGCTCCAGCTTAGTACACCTCCGCTGGGATGTGGTAGAAGGAAAGAACCTTATCGAGGCAGGTGACCGCCGTAAGTGGATAGATCGGTTCGGCTCGATCCGGAACGACAGGGGATTGTACTGTGTAGCCTAAATCCAATACGAACACTGTGTAGCGTAGGCCGAATGTGGGCACTGTGCACTTAGGTATTTTGTATGACGTCTGCGCTAGCCAACCCGTCGATCTTGGCCAATCACACGCACTATTGTCTAGCGCACTTTTAGAGTTTCTTCAAGGTTTTAGCGTAGCAAACTTGACGCTATCCTGATATTACATAACCAAGCCCTTGACGATCAGGCACAGAGTTCAGCCAATCAAAAATAGACCACCACGGATCCACACTAATTTCCTAACCATTTGCCAAGCTCGAGGCTGATTATACAACTTCTTTCCTACTCATCCTCCCAGCCTCGCCATCTCATATATGCCGGATTTCATCTTCAACACGCATTCTTCCATCAGAATTCGGCATTGAACTATCTCCTGATTGATTCGAGCATAATTTCAGGCTGATCTGAGTCAAACCTGCTTGTTAGCCAGCTTATTGCCCGTCAATCATTATTTGTTCATCATCAACCTCCTCGTCTACCTAGCAACGACAGTGTTAAGACGGTCATGGGAGTTGATTGACTCATCTTATCTCCACAAAACCTAATCATACGCACAGTACGGTCATCTTATCTAAAGCAAAATTGCCTTAGTTTCGTCTAATCGTAATTCTCCGTCGTCACCGCCCGTGCTTAAATCGTCCTAGATTTAAATCACCCCGCAGACCTGACTGATTATTAAAGACTCCCCTCCCCCACAGTCTAGGCTTCCGTCTACAGAGAAAAATCAACACACAGCGGAGAAGGACGATAGATTTCCGCAAATCGTAGTTGCTACCACATCTTGTGACTTTGCATCTCTTCATCCATCTCCATCCATCTCCATCCATCTCCATTTCCATCCGTCGCACCTGCTAGTCACTCGCAATCTTTCCTGGAACGTCGCTTGCAGTTGGAAGCGTCTCTAACAGCTATCCGCGAGTGGTATTTGAAGTTTAGGTGAAACTATCTCTCGTAGGTAACCCTCGTGGCCTTAAACCCCACCTGTCGCTTTCTTCATATCCATACACCATCGAACCATCCAAAATCATCATCAATCTCCCTAGATCCTGCTATCCATCCGTTTTTCTTTCAACCGCTAACCTCTATAAAGCCTTGAGGGTAGTTGGCATCCGTGATTAGTCTACTTCGTCTTGCTATACCCGTCATCAGGGCCAGCGGACACTCTCTCTGTCTCGATACCACGCGGCGCTGATCTCGTACCGATTGGACGAGTACTCAGTACGTCCCATATTCCGTCGTAAGACGCAGAACTTGTGAGAATACCGTTAACCTTACTTCTCCATCTCTAACAAGACGCTAACTGATTGACAGCTCTCTTAAGTTCATTTCCCATCGGCCAGACGCTATCCGCGATGGCTGCATCCGGTAACTCTCGCCTTCCTGCCGCGGACTTGTCCACCGGCGGCAAGGCGCCGACCATTGATCAGAAGCCTCTCTGGAATCAAGACACGGTTCGCGACGTGGCCGAGTCTGTCGGCGCCGCTAAGATTAGCGATGACAGTCTCCGCGCCCTCACTCAGGACACCGAGTATCGCATGGGCCAGGTCATAGTAGAAGCCTTGCGCGGAATGCGAAACGCCGGGCGTGACAGCATGAGCGTCTCAGATGTCAGCGGTGCCTTGCGACTCCTAGATGTCGAACCAATGTTTGGTTACGACTCGAACCGCCCTCTTAGATATGGGGAAGCCAATCTGGGCTCGCAGGCACTCTACTATGTGGAGGATGAGGAGGTCGAGCTGGAAAAGATGATCAACGCTCCGCTGCCGAAGATCCCCAGGGACATGTCAATGACACGTACGTTTCGCGTTAGCCCAATAGAACAGCGCCGTCTTCATCCTACTAACTATCAATAGAGCACTACCTCGCTATTGATGGAGTCCTCACGGTATGTCCCGAGAATCTTTCGCCGGCAGAGCTTAAGTCGCACGACCTCTTACCAAAAGGCTCTGGCGCGAACCCCGCGCTCGCGGCTCTCTCGGGCCAGGACCAGCCCGTGTTCAAGCCTGCCGTCAAGCACGCAGTCTCGCAAGAGCTCGTGCAGTACTTTCAGCAGATTCAGGCTGCCCTTATGGACGATAGCGAGGACGAGGAGGTGGAGCTATTGCGCACGGCCGCCCTCTCGTCCGTCGCTACCGAACCTGGTATCCATCAGCTCCTGCCGTACTTCAGCACATTCATCACGCACCAGGCGACACAATATTATGACGACCTCTTCAACCTCCAGAGGATGATGGAGCTGATATACTCCATTCTCAGCAACACAAACCTCTTCCTGGCCCAGTACGCGGTACCCTTCGCCACGGCAGCCCTCACGGCTCTCCTACACCGCAAGTTGACCACGCCGAACGACTTCCAGTCGCTGAAAAAGCAATACCAGCTTAGAGAGCTGGCCGCGGATGTGCTCAGTCAAATTACAAAGAAGTTCGCCAGGAACAACGCGCCGCTGCTCCCCATGCTCCTCCGATCTTGCGTAAAAGCCATGCTGAACCCGCACAACCCTCCGAGCGTGTGGTACGGAGCCATCTCAGGCATCGGCCAATGCGCTAACAACGGAGGAATCAAGATGCTCCTCGTCCAGAACCTCAAGGACTTTGAGAAGGGAATGCTCGTTCCTCTGATGCAGAAGAACACGGAAATCAGCCGCACGGAGTTTGAGGCCTTGGCAGGTGCTATCATGAAGGCGCTGCAGAAGCTGACGGGTGATCATCTGCCTATGGGTAGCATGAACGGATTCTCGAACGAGGCCGAGGCGGCTCGCGTCAAGGCTCTGGTCGGAGATGTCATCGGCGAACGGGTCATACAACTTGGGGATCATAAGCTGAACCTGGCAGTGTTGGACTCACAGGTCTACGTCGGTAACTGGATTTAACCTCGGGCATGGGCTAGAGCATTGGAGCAGGGATGTGGTGTTGGGTTTTCTTTATTTGGCACGGAGGGAGTTTGGGGGTTGGGGGTTTCTGGAGTTTTAGGAGGAAATTTGTCTCTATAGCTGTTTGCTATTCTGCGTTCTACATTGCATTCACTTGTCGTGGGCTGCGGAAGTCAGACAATCAGACCACACAGTTGCCGTTCAGCATCCATCGCGAATTTTGCCTGGCAGAAGTCATACAGGTAAAACGCAAAGCATGAGTCACTGGCTTGTAGGAATAGACAAAAAGTTCTGTTCCCCATACTATATACCCTAAAGCATGAGTGACACCCTAAAAGCTTGACTTTGTAATCTGATTCATTTGCTACGTTGTAATCTACAAGTAAAGCCTAATTGCTGTGATTCGTAGGTGAAGACCATGCAAGTCCTGCCCTAGAGCTAATTCATTCTTCCGCCCATCTTATCGTACTTCCGAAATCCCGTCCTCCACCCCTAACCACCAAATCACAACAGGAATACGGCGCCAAGAGTCGCGACGACGCTGGTACCCAATACAAAATAACTAGTCTGCTGGATAACGGGCTTCTTAAACCCTCGAGCGGTGTCCCAGACGAGATGGCGGATGCCGTTGCTGAAGTGGAAGAAGAAGGGCCAGGCGATCGCCGCCTTCAAGCCGGTCTTCAGGATGGGAGGTAAGGTGGCAGCGGCCTCGGCGAGCGTGGCGGACTCGACGTGCCAGCCGGTCAGAGGAGCGACGAGGTAGGCGATGGAAAAGGCGTAGAGCGAGGTCGAGAGCGCCTGTCCGGTGATTCGCGTCCAGATCGAGGCGCCGAACCAGGTCTGGCTATAGTCGTAGGCTGTTAGATGCGGCGAGACGGGGCGCTGGCGACGTTGGGAGGCGAGGAGGGATTGGGCGTCGGATTGAGTGACTTTTTGCGTAGATGCGCCTCTGTTTAGGACGCGAGTGTTAGTATTGGGTAAGTCTCGAATACTTCGAGCTTGGATCCTCATCGTGATTTCACATGTGATGGTCTTCACGGAAATAGACCGAATGGAGAGATGGGTGGTTTGAAGTCGAGGATATTTACCTGATCTGATAGCTCGCAGCATTTATCCCTAAGGCGAGACGGGGGAGATTCTGGGAGAGGAAGAGCGCATTGGGCTTGGTGGCGGCTGATGTTCAGATGCAAGTTAGCGAACCTAAGCCATGACGTTCTATCTTGGTATTCTTCGGCAAGCCCTTTGTAGCCATGATTCCCTTGTCGAAGGATAATCTATATGAGGCGCAATGGGACGATAGTGAAATGAGATGAGACGAGATGGTAGGTACACACCTTGCCGTAATGCCCGGATACCAACTCTCTGCGCGCTCATCGTGTCGAAATGCGATCGAAATTCCCTTTAATCCGTCCTGCGATTCCTACCTAGAGGTATCGACTTGAGCCGGATATGGCGGTCGAAGACAATTCAAGTATCGTGAAGACAATTGGGCGGTAAGAGACAACCCGTAAACGGACTCGGATGAGAATGAAGCGTTGACGGTGATGCGTTCATCAAATGTTGAATGGGTTAAACATTGATAAAGATTGAATTGAATGAGGAAATCTAAAGTTAATTCCGACCAATCCCACCTCTACCCTCGGCTTACAATCGGACCAATCAAATCGCATATGATCTACGATGACCACCGTCATAGAAAGAAAGTACCGATGTACCGAAGTATCGCAGAATGTCCATACACTGGGCACCAAGATGCCAAGCCCGGCTACATGATGTGTCACGTGAAATGGTCTGTGCAACGACCGACGCCTAGACAAAATCCATCTCGGCGCAAATTTATTCTTTTTTTTCCCTCTTCCTTTTCTCCTCAGATAGCACTGAGCATCCAGACCGCTGATGTTTTCTACAACAATGGGACATCGCGTAAGGTCACAGACGACGCAAGTCGTTACGGATGTCTCTCAGAGTAACTATTCTTGGGAAAGAAGGATCCTTCGTTAATCTCGGCGTCGAGCTGCTCCCCGTCTCGACGTCGTTTCATTTAGAGATCTACATTTAGATGTTGTCTGTTGTCGGTGTAATGCGAATGTGTAGAATATCAGGTTGGTGCCTACTAGGTAGATATATGACCTCAGGATACTCATCAATTGATCTCTACTGCCATCACCAAATTTACATCATACCGTGCTGGCAACATTCCACTTCGATGGAACGAGAATCGACCATAGACATGGACGAGAATAAACGACACAATCTTATTCTAGTGCTTCAGTACTCGATTATCTAAGTGTTTGTTAGTACTGCCTGGTATGTAGAATAACTTGTGTACGTACCTACCTAAGTAGGCACATCTCATCAATGCCCAAGATAACAATGGCATTTGTCATGGAGGTGACCATCGTCGTCATCTGCCACTGTGCGTATGAACAATTAACAGTCTTAGGTTTCGTATGCGAAAAATGTTTAATCTCTTACTCGTATATCCCCTTTCTCAATCTCTTCTCCCCAAACACGAAAGCCCTAGTAGGACGCTATTCAGTCACCCAAACCTAGATACCTGTATAGTCAAAATGAAGGACATCCGTTAGTGTGTTACATCGAATGTTCACATGTCGAAATGACGGATGCGTACCTACCTAAACATCACAATTCATTTCCCATTACCATGCAACACTTGTGTCTGCATACGCAAAAGTTCGAGGTTGGTCGCACATTATTCACCCATTTTTTTATGGATGACAGGGGAGTTTTCTTCTATCAGCCAATATAATTTTCATGTCTTTGTCCTTTCATTTTAACTTTCTGAGGATAGGTAAGCGAATGTTCATACTTATATCATATAATGACTACTCGCGGAAAGCTGGAAGAAGTACACGGGAATGAGCTCCCACAGTCGTCTACCTAGGCACGTAGCCAAGCACCTCTTGGATGGGGCAAACACAATTAAACTTGAAGGAGAGGCCCTGGCTTAATTTATTCGTATTAAAACCAATACATATATCAATGTGTCACAACCATGTCTAAAAAGGCAACACAGATGGAGAACCATCTATCCAATCACGGATAAACCACGGTAAAACCCAGCTCTCATGCTCTCTCGAGATAACGAGAGAATCCTCTCTCGAGATAACAAGAGAGAATCCTCTCTCGAGATAACAAGAGAGAATCCTCTCTCGAGATAACAAGAGAATTCCCTCTCAGGATATGGGGAGAAGACCTCAAGAAAAGAAGGGAAGGATATCTACATAAACAAGGCAGGCTCTCATGTATCTAGTCATTCATTTAGCTCTTTAGCTATCAATCTAAGTCTATTACTTCAACCGCATCGAACTAATAGGGAGAGGACTCCAAGCCTCTCTTACGAACAGACTTAACTTTGATCCGATCTCTACGAGTACTGCTAACAAACAAGGAAACCCACGAAGCATTCCGTATACCTAGGTATCTAGGTATAGGTTCGTAACACAATGTAAGAATTTGCTAAGGTAGGACGTCATGTTTTATAAGCTATCCTGCGTTGTATCGTTGTACTGTCGACTCCCTAAGCATATTACAAATCTTTTGTTGAATTATATCTAACACCTAGGTACCTAGGTAGGTAATTAGATAGGACATCAATGTACTTACTCACCTAATTAAGTTATATTATATTACTTTACAAAGGGTGCCATGTACTTAAACCATTCAAATAGTCCCTTAAACTCCATTTGAATGACTCAGAAACACTTCACTTCCTATATTATCAGACAATACTCGAGGTTTGTCCCCCATACGGATACGGGTGGTACTTTCGATGTCTACAAGCGAACAAATCTCCGCATATGTGTGCTCTTTAAGTATTCATGTCACATAGTAATATTAGAGAAATCGTTGTCACCAAAGCCTATGTAGCCAGATTGAGGGTCCTGGTATACCGTCGGCGGAGCACTCGAATGAGGAAACTCAGTAAAGATCTTACATAGTACCTATGTTACGAACCCGTCTACTACTTCTGTCTTTCTGACTTCGTAGAGCGGATACGTACCCTGGAGTACTTGGTTTTAAGGTAACAATACTGTAGGGTTGACGATTCTGTTCGCAAAAGAGATTTCATAAGACTCTATATTCAAGTGCTGTCTGAATACTTAGATTGAAAGCTGAAGAACTAAAACTAAATAGAGAGGAAATACCGTCCTTCTTATACTATTCCACCATACTATCCTTGTGGGATAGTATGTCACCAAGGGAGGGTTTTTACAGCTCCCGTACCTTGGTCTGGTTGGTTGTCAATGGATCTCAAATCCATTGTCTTCACTGGATCTCAGATCCACTGAGATCCATTCCGAGGTTTACCCGGGTCTTGACTAATCAAGACAAGGGTTTTTCTTTTGGTTTGTAACAAAAACCGTTAACGATGATTTTTTTATAATTACGTATTATTTTACTTTTTAATTAATTATATTCGTAATTATAAATTTTCGTAATAAAAATAAAAATAAAAAAAATAATAAAAGTTATAATTATGTCACAACCCCCCAGGATGTCAAAAACCAACACCCAATCAAAAAGAACATGTCAGGAGAAACCTCGGCTAAATATCTCTGCAGCATCCACAGAGACCAGCAGAAAGGATCTCTGGGCGTCTCTGCGAAAGCTACAGAGACCAGCGGAGAGGATCTCTAAATGTCTCTACAACACTCACAGAGATCAACAGAGCACCACCAGAATAAGCCAAGAGAAGATATCTATATAAACATGGCAGGCTCCTATGTATCTAGTCATTCATTCAGCTCTTTAGCTATCAATCTAAGTCTATTACTTCAACCGCATCGAACTAATAGGGAGAGGACTCCAAGCCTCTCTTACGAACAGACTTAACTTTGATTTGATCTCTACGAGTACTGCTAACAAACAAGGAAACCCACGAAGCACCCCGTATACCTGAGTACCTAGGTATAGGTTCGTAACAATAATCATTATTTTAAAATTAAATAACTTAACAGTTTTATAATTAAAAAAATCGAAAAAAACGTTTTTTTAATCTTTAAATTTCTTTTAAATTTATTACATTAAATTAATTTTTAAATTAAATGTATAAAAATTATTAAGCTTGGCATTGGCGGTAATTACCCTTTTAAGAAGTTTGTAAACTCCGGGAACGTTAGTTTTTTTCCCATTAGAATCGCGTAATATAATAACCCTTAGAACTCAGGCATAAACCTTAAATTTTTTATATTCATATGGTGTTACTTCCAATCGTTTTTCTGGTTACATACAACTTGCAGCGAGCAAGGTTTCGTGGAAATGATGATGTATTAAACGCTGCGGAGGCGGCAGCCAGCTATGCTAAACTACGTACGAGTATATCTCGCCTTTCGGGCGTTTGGAGTACCCTAGAAGGGCAGAGCCAAAGTGTCGCCCAACAAGACAAAGGTTTCGTGCAGAGGTAGGAGATGGCGTTAGAAAAAGTTGAAGGCAGTTGAACATGTCAAAAGCAGGTAATTGTGATCATCTCGACCAGTTCCTTCAAAGCGACGTTGACTTTCCTGAGTTATCTCCGAGATTGTAGTCCTGTATTTTCCAGCCATCCAAATGCAACCAAGAACTGTAGCGGGGCAACAGCCGGTCGATGGGCGGCTGGCTGATCCATCTATATCACCCATTGAGAGGTAAGATTCAGGTGGAGGGAGCTCTAAGCCACTCCCTATCGTGAATCGCTTTCGTCCTATATCATCTCCGTATCCAGTCGCCCTGTAGCTGTCTATGCTGAGGGGTTAGTCGACAGGTAGCCCACGTTATAGCAGTCCCTTATGAGCCTTGAATCGGCATGAATCGATGTTAACCGAGGCAAGACTTTATCACTGAGGCAGCATTTTAACCTTACATAATTTGCATAAATGTTAAAAAATCACTAGATGAAGTCAAAATCGAGATTACATGTTGGCCCAGTACACCACGGCGGGATTTCAACCCGTTTCTGTGTCGTGCCTAAACTACGGACAGCCGTACGGTGTAGTCGATACGCCACACGAGAATGGAAGACGGCTTCTTGTAATGGGATTCTGCTTGAAAATTAGAGGTAGTGATGGTGATTGATGTACGTACTAGAGCCGCTCTTAGAGCTCTCCTTGGTTGTAGAGAGCGAGGTCCTAAGAACGCGTTCTATACTTTTCCTGTGTCGATCATGAATCACGTCGACGTAGCACTCCATGTCACCCCATTTCACGAACTAGGTCAGTAGACGTCGTAGCGAGTCGTTCTAGTTCCGAAGTTCGTCGCGATTTGGGTCCTAGGTAGCATGTGATGATCTGGATGGAATCATACGCTCGTGTACCTTATTCGAGGCGAGCTTCGACTCTCCTTACAGAAGTCAAACCCTATTTAGCTCTGGCAAAAATGACTACATTCTATATCCTGGCGGCATGACTACAGCTGAGAGTTTCGTTCGGTTGGAGAGTTGTTGTTAGACGTAGATCGGATAGACGAGAAATATGAAGGGTTGACGTCGATGCCACCGGGGCAACTGTGCCACATCTATCAACACATAAACAATCCACCTCGGTAAGCTTCCGCATATGCTCGAGGATCTACAAGACTACACTTGGGCAAATTTATCGCGATAAATTACGCGATTATGTGGTCGGTCTCAACTCGCCGCCGTGCTAGGGTGGTGACAGTCCTAACTTTCGAAGTATGAAAACGTCACCGAGGTCGAAGCAGCTTAGTAGCCTCGTCTAGATTGTATGAATGACAGGCGGTGCTCCCGATTTATCTTATAGCGTGAAAGCTGCCCCTCAACCTACAGTGGCTATGGTTTACGGCCACAATACTACTACGCCTCGACGCCTGTAAAATTTGGATCGACAGGGGTACCGCACGTGCCATTTCGGTCTTACAATCAAGTCAGCAACGCTCCCGCATCGAGACAGAGCTGTGAAGCTACGAGGAGGTGTCAAGTTCCCAGTGAGCTAGTATTCGTTCATACACGATAGAGTGTATACTTCAAATATCCAGCAAGTCGCAGCGGTTGCATGTCGTCCTCTGTAGAGCCCCTGAAGCGGAGACTAAGGAAGGCCCGGGCGGAAACGAGCATCGAAGGCCAAACCGGTAGTGTATTAGACATCACGTCGACGTCCACTCTGGAACTATCGCATCTAGTCTTTTGGCTAAGCTGCTATAACTCTCCTCTAGTGCGAAGAAACGTAAGAAGTACTACCGATACCGTCGTATCAGCAATCGTACAGAAGCCGTGTCAGTACTCGACCGCCTCTAGCAGAATAAAGATGCTCCTGCATGCGAAGTTATTGTGACGTGCCAGGTGATCTACATCCATCTAATCTATCCTGTCGGCCCTCGCCTCTATCTATAGCGTTCTGGTCACCTCTCGTCGACGCGTCCGCTACTCAGCAGCGAATCCATGACCCTGCAATATGCTAGCAGACGTTGTGCGTATGTGTGCGTGTAAACCCGTCTCGGCCGAGACCCCGCTAGTCGGGATTAGTCTATGAGAACGCGATAGTACCACCCGCTCACCTCTTCTATCTTCCAATTCGACCGAGTACACAATCGAAATCGTCGCAACCGAGATGATATATATGTGCTAAAAGAATCTGAAGCTCAGAGTGCCGCTCGAGACGGATCCTGCAGCGCACCGCGTACGTATTTGCAGAAGATTCGTACCGCTCAAATTGTATCCACGTGAGAGAATGTAGGTATGTAGGACACTGCCCCTATCCCCGAGATACCTTAACACTCTCGGTGATCCCGTCTTTCTCGAGCAGGGAAAATCTCCCTTCGTTTTGTTCCAGTAGCTACCACGTTTCTCGTCAATTCAAGGAACAACGACGAGTGGCTGATCCTCTTGAAACAGCTACAGGGGTAGGTACCATAGAACGGAGCTGCCCACTGACGTGTCTCGGTGATAGATATGAATTCCCGTACTTCTACGATTCTATCGGTCCCTTCAACCATCGGTTTGCCCCGTCTACCGCGGTCCAAAATTAGCACGCACATCGCGCGGAGAGTATGGTTTTCGAGGGCCATCGTGACCTGGGAGGCTGACCGATTCATTGATATCGCTGGAGGTGACCTACCTGTGCCGCGAACCGCAGTAGCGTCTATGGGGCCATCGCCAGGCTTCGAGTAGATCGCGAGTTGCAGCGTTGGGTGTTTGTAAGACTAGATCCTCGAGGGCGTGTAGCGATATTGTCACTTACCTGGTTATATTTTACCTGAAGATGATCGAGATAACACGAGGCATGTCTGCAGTGACTACAGTGACGGAGACTCCATAATGTTATGGTGGGCGGAGTGAGCGAGAGTGTCTACAACGTCGGCTGTACGTTAAATCTAAGGTCCGCCTAGATGAGAAGCACTGTCTTCATGAACGTTAGCTCTTACGCGCGAAGCACAACTACGAACAATCCGAGTATAGGAAGCTCGAGACGAAGCCAGTGATCTTGCTACAACCCTACTCACCAGCTTTGGATATATCCGCGTCAAGGGATGACTTCTTGCCATCTGTGTTCAGCTGAGACGAAATTTAGATAAACGCCCGGAGGCACACACCCGTGGATGGCCGATAGGGTAGGGGGAAGCTCTCAGTGGCATCGTCGCGAAACAACAACTTGACAAAGCAGCATATCGACTACGAGCACGCATCTGCCCCAAAAGCTGTCCACGTAGTAGGTGGCGCTCAAGAAATGTCCCTACATACTTTCAAGGCTGACAGCTCCCGGTCTACCTCGTCTGCTACCCCTCCGGATACGTTCATCGGTGCGTACGAACCTCTCGGAGTGTTGTCGGCCGAAGCAGCCAACCCTAGGGTTCCGATATATGATGGCGATATTCTGATATTCTGGTGGGTGGGAGGACGGGCTCTTTGCGTAAACCGACACGCACTCGGAGTGGTCTACAAGTGGTCCTGGAGGAATTGTGCGAGTATGGGAGAAAGCCCACGATGCCTCTTCACGGTCTATGATCCGGAGACGTTAATATCACGGGTCTCAATTCGATACCCAACGACGAAATCGTTTGCGTGAGGACCTCATGTATGAGACCATCGGCGGGGTACCATCCGTCGAACTCTCCGCTGAGTAATGCCAGAACGTTCCAACCACAGTAGAAATCTCGTCGTGGTTGCAAATGAGAACAAGGATATGATTGACGGCTTTAACATGAGCCGGCCGTATGCAAAGCAGTTTCCAAGAGATTCGGGAGGCTCACAAGCTTGATTGAAAGGACCAGCATGACTTAATCCAATGGTGTGGACGTCGTAACAAGAGAGTTGATATCAGTGACCAGGGAAATCACAAGTGTGTTACTCGGTATGAGCTCGAGGATATAAAACAGGGCCCAGACATAAGCGATATAACGGCAATACACGTAGTCAGATTCAGGCAGCAATACTGCTAGACGCAACTAAGCACCCACATAAGTCATTCTGCAGGAATAGCAACGTCACATCTATATTCTGTTACGATGTCACCACATTGATACCGGTACAGGTGTCCCCTCCAGTCCGTAAAAAAAGCACAACGCCGTAAACACGGGTGCGGGAAACTCATCACAGCAAAGGGTGTTAAGATCACATCCCGTTCATGGATCCCGAGTGTATACTCGTTCAGGGTGTCGTCCAGGCCCAGAATTAACGTGTTTCGTTGCGGTTACATCAACGACGATGTGAGTAACGAGATGATAGGCAACGAGAGCGCGATGGCAAGGGGGGACGGAAACAGCTCCGTATCCTTCCAGAGTCATCGCTAGGTTTACTAAGTCAACAAATTCAGCGCCGTTATAGAGTAAGAGCCGGATTCCTTACACGACGGCAGAATGGATGTACTCGAACTTGACGAAGTTCGACATCTAACCAGTCCCGTCTCTACGCAGACCCATTACGAACTCCATCGTCCGCCTCGTCGGGGCATTCCTCCTCGCCAAATAGATTTTTGAATCTGCTAAGAAATGCCACATCTTCACACGGGGAAAAGTCTCACACTTCCTGTTAGTAGCGCCAGCGATGTAGAACAGTGATACCAGTACCAGAAAAGTCATCTCCAACGCAGTTCGAGGACGCAGGATGTCAGATATAGTTGATAGTGGGCCGTGTTGGACACAAATTTGTATTTCTGTATTTGAGGGACGGATAAAAGTACCCCTAATCTGAACACACGAGCCAATCACCGGGATAGTTGGCAAGAAACAAGTCGTATCAAATTGCAACTACATCGCGTGCTATCCCCATGTACCGGCAAACTTCGAACCCATAAAATCGCGCGAAGTCGTGAGAACTCTCTTCTCGTTTGCAAACCTCTCCTAAACAACCGTTGCTACGAAGTTGGACTTTGCCTCATACGAGATTCGGTTGCCTTCAGATCCAAACTGTCACGCCGTATCATGCTACGGATGCTTTAAGTCTGTCTATTCCACAAACTACACCAGGAATCTCACAGAAGATGATGTACGTAATATCTGCGGTACGTCTCTACTGATCCTGTGGATTCGTCGGAAGCCTATTAAACCGGGCTGCTCGTCACTGATAACAATGCCAAAAGTCTAACTACTTGCTAAATCCGCACGGTATTTGGTTGACTCTCGAGATGATGACTTACCTCCACTCTAAAATCATCATCGAATATCCGGGGCCCTGAAATTTACCATCGCCGGCCTGCTATGTTTCTTGGGTGTCTACCCGGTCTAGTATTGGCTATTCTTGGATCAAAATGGTCGTGTTTCCAACCGTCCTGTGTTCTGAGGCTACACTTGCCTGTCGTCGGCAAGCTTCTCGGTAATAAGTCTATTCAAGTCACCTTCTCAAGCGTAAATACACCGTTCCCGCCATAGGGAAGCTACCTACTCTTCCGGACATTGGAATTTTCCGTTACGGTTCTACTAGCTTAACTTCCAATTCGAGGCGAATTTGGTCGATTAGTAGGAATGTGCTGGCGCCACGACTTTGACAGCTGGCCAAACCAGTACACGCATCCCTTCGTGCTCAGATAGTTCTCGCCCAGTTCAATAGACTGGCAGTTTTTCATGACGCGAACCTAGAAGCATGGGAAATGACCACACTGTTGTGCAAGGAACTCTCAGCCCCTTTACTTTGGAGAGAGCGGTATACATACGAGAGCCTTCCTTTGTCTTATCTACGGATATCTGTTAAGGGACCCTTTCGTAGGCCTATCCCAGCTCCGCGACTCCTAGATTCATGGTTAGAGTTCTGATAGTTAGTTCACCAGATCTCATAGAAGGCTTGAGCTGGACTGTTCCGTCGCTTCTAACACCAGTACCCTCGTTTCAACCAGACCCAACACCTGCCTTCTCTGATAAATTGAGTGGCAGACTGCAGACGGCGTCCCCAGAAGGCGGTCCCGGGCGATATGCGACCGAAGTGTTAGGTACGATCCTGGAGAGGTCACATCCGCCAACCACCTACGCAGAACCAGACTCGGTACTTGGATATAAAGACCTAAATTCCATAGATTCGGAAGGGAGCGTCTTCTGGTCGTGCTGGCGTTGAACGTACTTGCCAAAATCCCGATGACGTCAACTCGCCCGTCTTACAATTAAACCTCTCACACAACCGCGACAGTAGCAACCCACTCTCGTCTCGACATACTTGTATTCTGTCTCTACTTTCAGAACAGCGTCCCGGTTCTCCATCAACATTCAATTCAACTTGTCCCATATCGAAGTCCATACATCAACAGTCACATACGATGAGTCTCTATGTCAAACTTTTGGCTGTCGCGTCGCCAGGAGTTCTAGAATATCCCCCATCGATGGAACGCGGTATACATACACCCTTCCTTCGTTTAATTCATCTGCGCATGCCGCAGACGGATTTCTAAGGACATATCAACTATCACGGCCTCCTTGCCTCCTAGGCCAAACCCCAATATCCAATATCCCAAGCTCATAGGGGGCCGACAACATGTCTGCGTAGGCAAGCGGCCCCCCAACCGCGAGGCGGATCGGGATTAGCATGTCTCTTTCCAAAAGCCGGCGGCGAAAATGCCAAATGTCCAGAGTCTGCCTCACAAGACTGGAAGATTTAAAAAAATTTGACGACGGATGAATATCCTTAAAGGGTACGTCGAATACCCGGGTAAAAGGCCGATACTCTAACCACGCAAGATTCGATCAGATCGGCCGATACCGCGCTCATTTCTCCTCAAGCCCCAGAGGTGCCGTCTGTCGCCGTTTGTAAGGTAAGCCACAATTATCTCCAACACATCACCAAACCAACAATCGTGAATCGATACGAGATAGCCACATCGTATCACGAGTTCTTACGTGAATTTTAGGGAACAAAATCATCTCGGTACCACCCAAATATAGGTATCCAAATTCGCCTCCTACCGCGGGCAGGAGATCAGTATCGAACGACATGGCACGCTTCCGGCAACTGGAGCCCCAGCCGGGAAAAAGCATATATAGGGCGGTCGAGAAGGGGACGGTTATTGATTGGATATTTGGTGGGTGACATCAGGATAGGAGAGGCTTATGTTGGAATAGACGCAGGTTATGAGTATCATTCATGTATATTAGAAGGTACATATATTCCCAGGTATAGAGAGTAAACTTCCTATCGCACGTTTTGGACAGGTTGGCTGGTGACTTTGGACGAACAGTCTTACGACTTATCGGAATACCAAGTGCCGGTTCGCGATCGAGGCCTGGTGAATGGCCTCAGCCCTATTCGACTCCATTTGAACCTTACACACCGTCGGCAGAACTGAGCCTTAAATCTGAGGGGGGAAACGTGGCCTAAACTGAATGACGACGGATCTCGGGAACTCCCATTCCCTATCGGACCGAGTATCGAGCATGTCGACAACCGCAGGATCGCTAGAGAAAAGGTTTCATCTCGGTACATTCGTGTGGCATCCGTCGTGCCGAAAAAGATTTCCTACACTGCAGTCCTCTTCCGGCCTTGTAGGAACTTTCCAAGCCCATTCCAGTCGCGGCGGTATCATCCGGGATTTCAATTCACACCTTCTCGGCGTATCACTGGTCGTAAAGATTAAGATCGTCCGAGACTTAACTCTCGTAACGATTATCTAAATTAAGGCGATAATGTCCCCGTCCCGGTTGTCAGCCTTGTCAAATTTACCTGTGTTGTTAATGTCACATCTAGATGACCATCCAGCCTTTAAAACGGACCGTGGTGATTGTAGTACAAGTCGGGACTATTCCGCTTCACTGTGACGCCCACACGATAGAGGTACACTGGGTAGTCTTGGAATTTGACGCGCAATTTTCAACTATCGCGAACATCTCTACTATGAAAATTCGTTAATGAGAGAGCTGTTAGTTACTCAGCGACGCCCATCACACGTGGGACGTTGGATGTGCCCTGGTCATCATCGCTTCACACATCAGATTTAACAGCTTGTCATTCAAAAATCCAGGCACCAATTCGTGTCGCATCAATGTCGATGCCTCCACTATACCTATCGCCGTATCAATCAGGGCGTTGCGGGTCACCTTCCCGGAGGCAGGGTGAGGCCATCCCGGGAAGATTGAAGGGGCCACACCTACCCTGTAGTAGCTACCCTGCAATTGGGACCAGCTCGCAGCGGACCAGGAAAAAAAAGGCAGCCAGATTTTCTACTCCTATTGTCTGGTTAAGGTTTGTTAGCGTCGCGCTAGTCAAAATCCGCAATATTTGATTGGCTCAAACCCGCTTCGCAGCCCTCACTAAAATGTCGATGTTACAAATCAGTCAAAGAAGAATGAGAGATCCCTGCTCTATCTCCACCAAGTTACCCCACGCCTGTCACATGACTTGGGGAGTATGCTCTCGTGCTCTGCAAGAGCAGCAGAGCAGTGTGCTCTCTTGCTCTGTAAGAGCAACAGAGCAATGGAACAAAAGACCAATCAAACCAAGGTACGGGAGCTGTAAAAACCCACCCTTAGTGACATACTATCTCGTAAGGATAGTATGGTGGAATAGTATAAGAAGGACGGTATTTCCTCTGTATCTAGTCACTCGTTCTTTAGCTATCAATCTAAGTCTTTGAGAGATTCTTAGAAATCAGATCTCGAAGGGAGAGTACCAGCAAACCTCTCTAACGAACACTTGTGAATATCTTGACCCAGTTGACTTACTGTTACCTTCAAATCAAGAAAACCCCAGTACGTATCATCTCTATTAGGTATCTAACCAGGACAATAGGGAGGTTCGTTACAGTCGACTCGGTTATCTCGTCGCCTTTCAACTTGAACAACATCTCTTTTAAACATGGAAGAGTCCCAATTTTGGTACCGTATGATAGCTCTCAGCTCGGCAATCGTAGAAATGTAGTTTTGACTCGATGCATTGGCGGGATCAATGGATATCGTCGACGAAGGAATTCTCTCACGCGTCTGAGTCTCCATAGCTAATGACTCTCCCCCAACAATTGCCCGATCGCCTTCTCTCGAATAGCATTCAAAGTAATAGCTGGCCGATTCTGATGCAGATCTCACGAGTCAATTCCTCTCGTCGAGAGCTATTTGTATCCCGAATTTTACAGTCGAGCTATCGTAAATCGCCAAATTATTCAAGTCCCAAGACCGCTACTCATAGAGAGGTCAAGCTGGCGGCGGGGTACACTGACGGCACACCCAAATTCGTAATCGACGCCAAGTACCGCGCTAGCCCACATTAGCGCGTTGATCTGTGGGGACTCTCAGCCAATCAGAGACATTCTCCTCACCCCCTGAACTACGTCGCGAGTATTAGCTAAGCAAAGCACCACGACGCGGTAAGTATGATATGCTAGCAGCTCGACGTTTCTCTAGCCTTCAATTCGCATCAGCAGGGTGTCAGGGTCTAGCCGGTGATATGGGAGCTGGTAGATTATGCCAACAGCGCCTGGTCCTCGGATTCGGCGCCGGTGGAAGGTTGAAGGCCGGGTGACGAATCCCCTATAGAACGGAATCAGTCCGGGTACAGCAGAACTAAACTCAACATTCGGTTAGGAAGAGGATTTTCGACTTTGGAGGCGGTAGTAAGTGACCTCGTAGGGTTCTCGATGTCCCGCCTTCTCACGAGTCGACCTTTCTTATCGTCCGAGACTATTCTCACGAGGGCATAGCCAGGTTAGATAGGAGTACTAGAAATAAACTAGGCAGTGTAGGGTTAGCTCCGCGGCTGACGATGTAGCCCTCAGTCCTAAATGCGTAGCTCGTGACCACGTAATTTCAGTATTCTAAGTTCAGTACGTCTCGACTGGTAGATCCGGTCATATACCATCGATCTATACATATCCCATGAGCATTACAGTCCTATGCGAGCATACTAGGCATCATGGAGTTTTATCACAGATCCTAGACCACAGATTTTCCCACATAACTTAGCCTCAGGCGCGACACATGTGGAGCTACGGGCTTAGGTACATCTCATGACCGACAAATCCAAATATACGATTCGAAGCATGATGTCCATGACCGTATGCGACGTTTTCAGCCCTCTACCGGCCCCACACGTACGTTCATGCTTAATCTGACGTCTGCCCCTCCCCGAGTACCCGCTCGCCGTAGATATTCGCCCCTGGCAGTATTTTTTCACCTTTCCCAATTAACAAATTTGGGTGACACCCCCTGCCATCCCGTGATCACCGACGCACCCGTTACACGCTACAGTAGGTTTCCGCCGGCGGCTTGCGTACGTAGCTACCAGGCAACAGTGTCCAATCCAGCCCTTAACTTCTCTCTGCCGAGATATCGGTACACCGGTCGGCCGAGGCAAGGTTACTAAACTTGTTCAGAAGTCAACACGGCAACGTAAATCGTTCTAGAGGACACTTAGAGTGATTGGCAGTGGAGTCACGCTATCAATTGCGACGCAGAGGCCGATGGTAGAAAAACAAACGATCAGCGTAAGAAAGTAGCGGGCAATTGGTAGGTACGGATGGTTGATTCGCGAAACCGAGATATTTAGCGTCGGGCGAAACTCTGGATTCGTCAGCTCGTCCCCCAACCAGCCCTGAAGTATCTCGTCGACGGTACACGTCATCACAAAATGTCCATTATAGGAGCCACCTACCCTGGAGGAAGGGAATTTAATCAATATCGACGACATCGTCCTCTTATTATAGAGATTCTAGATGGTCTCCCAGGTTCCTGAGACTCTCGGGAGTCTGCTACACGCGCTTGACTCGCGGTATTTCCGCTGGGAGGCTAGAAACCGTTTAAAACACATGGCACCTGGGCATATATTATCGTATACAAGATTTTACACCATTTTTCTAAGTAACAGGACCAGGTCCTATACTCTCCGCCAGACTCCTAGATACCGCTTAAAGCCTGTGTGATCGCTACTACTAAATACCTCTCACCTTACATGTTCCACCTCCGTCCAAAAAGGCAAAGTAGAATCGAGATAATGCTAACGCCAGGAACGATGTGAATAGTAGAGGCCACAACAACTCCGGGGGGAACTCTCGCATTCAGCGTATTGGGATGCGTATCTGTTGCGCATAATACGTCTAAATTACATATCGACCAACAGATGAAACTCAAGTCCGCGTTCCCTGATAGTGGGTGGCAGATCTCATGTCTGTCATCTGACTTTGATGACATCTCGAGGGGTTATATTAAGTTGAACAGGCATACCACGGTTAGGAGAGTGAGCGGAGAAATGAACACAGTCGCGGAATCGTTATGAATGAAATATCGACCACATTGTCATCCTGCTTTCACGAACAATGTGGGACGTGGGATACAGATATAGATATATTGATTCATATCCCGTCGGATTCAAAGTTTCAAGTGTATGTCCTAGCTCTACGCTCACGGGAGATCACCTGGCTACCCGGATTTAGTGCCAATGACTGCGTAGAGTATAGATTTGTTCAGATCCAAGCAAGCTGGTCCAGTCATGATCGTTTTAGGGGGAAAAGACTTGTCGAACTGAGGACATTCCACACCCGGCTTTGTCATTTCACAGTCTCTCGGATCTAAATATACCTACTTAGTAGTGTGAAGTTGGTTTAATTTTGCAACGGAATTAAAAGGGGCGGAGTCGGCTTTCACGACCCCTGCGATAGCTTACCTCCTTAGTAATGACTTTCTGTCTCTAGCTCGACTTTCTGAAAGCTGGAAAATAGTACGCCAGGTCCTACAGCCCCTGATATTCCGCTGCTTTGATCGAAATGGACTCGAATCCCGTTGGATGTCTATCTCGGCTCGTGCCGAAGCTTACTACAAGTTGGAGGGAAAATTCAAGCAAGATTCCTTAGTCGATCGATCAGCTAGAGCCGATGTCAGATAGATCAGCCGGGCAGCCCTTCAATAGACAGCGCGGCGAGTTGGCGTAGATTGGATCGAAACACTTATGTGGAATATACACGGGATCGGGATAGTATTACGGTCGAGGGCTTCGGATAAATTTCAACGGGCATTGTTCCTCAACTTGCAGTAGCCCCCTGTGTTCACACCAAGTTATCTCGTGCAGCAATGATTTTCTAATAACTACGTGTCCACTGATGGCAGTTCCAAATCTCGGGGCTTAATCAGGCACATCGTAAGGTTTTCGACTCAAGGGATACAGACCTATACGCGGGGGTAGCTAGACTTCACTGCTGGAAGAAACTCGTATCTACTAGCTTAGCCGTAGAAGAAACCGTCGACCCACGAGATCATTCAAGAACGAGTTTCCATGTTGTTGGATACTCTACTAGACTTACTGGACTCGGAGGACGATCTTGCTCGATAGCTAGAGTAGCTGTGTAAGAGATAACGGCGGTGTATGACTTGGCGTGTGCTCCCCTCTATACTTGGATATGCTCGGGATAGTACGGACCTACACAGTCTCAGGCCAGCGTGGCCGTACTAACCGGGTCCGTATCTAAGAGGGACCACAGCGGTGTAGTCAGTCGAGCCTGTGACTCCTTCCTCGGAAAATTTAGATCGCCGATTCTCACGGCGGGAAGCGGGAGGCCCGGATATCCTACCAAGCATAGCAGAGATGTCACGAGCCACTGAGTTATCAACGTATCGGCCTATTCGGAGAGATTAGACCCAGGCGAGAGGTTCGGAGGAGGCAATTCGTGTGGGAAAGTCCTACTTACCTCTATGGATATCGGATCGCGATTCTCATCCTGTAGCACACGATCTGCAGTCTGTCGCATCCACAGCTTCCTATTTGGGATACGAGATTTTGCCTCCCACCTCGCATGTCGATGACGCGGGTGGCTTTCGGGACACGATATTGGTCCGTGCCACTTCCCGACCGATAGTGTACCGCCCGTGCGTTGATCTGATGCATGCAAACATCATTCACGTGCCCGATTCAACTTCATCTCATGCAAACATTTCCACTGCCGGTATGGTAATTAGACACCGCATCATCCAAATTTGCCAGTCTGTCGGAATTAGCAATCAGAATCGCCAGAGCTACGAGGCCTACGATCGGACTAACTGACTGTCGCCTTGAATCGTCGGATGTGGATATCGTGAATTGTCGAATAGGCCTGACCTCAGGTAGTCGGATGGTCAGCATAAACACCGGTCATGCCAGCAACAGTACCCAACGAATTTGCAGCCTTCCGACGTCCTCCCCAGACTCCCCAGACTCCCCCAGTCCCGATGGGAGCCGACGATCGGTACGAAACGTAGGATCGTGTCGACGAATCCAACCGTGACAGCCTACCGATACTGTACGGCCCTACGAGACTTGTCGTAGAGGGGAGATCTGCTGGAGCCAGTGTGACTGCGGGGTTAGGCATAATTCTAGAGCGTCGTCTGGCGAGGTTTCGAAACGAATAGCCATGCGATGGGATCCTAACGTATCGTCCTCCAGTCTCGACTGCAGGAGTAGGTTACGACCCTCGACCTCGACGACACCAACCGACCTCTGATCACACGTCTACTGCTGTGGCTGACGTCGTCGTCGCGGTGGTGTTGATCTTAAGTCGGATCGTAGGGCTCGTCTCTCAGGTCGTGGTGGTGACTGGGTGATGTTGGGTGGTGGCACTACAACGAACGAGCTGATACCTCTACATCGACAGAGCTTGCTACAGCCACGAGCAGGTCGGCAGGGGATCCCACGGTTACAGTAACGGTCGCATTCAGTAGTTGAACCAAGCTACATATCGAACGGGCAGCCACCACGACCACCCACGACGTATGCCAACGAACCTTGACCAACCGATTCTCCCAGCACATATCATCCGGCATAGTCTAGGTTGTTGGCTTCAAGTCGCATGAGTCTCAGGAGCGGATCTCGAAGCAGCTGGATGGTCTCGCTCGGCTGATCTACTCAGCCATCTACGCCAACACTTCCGTTCCCCCTTTCATGCGTGCATCTGCATTCTACATACTCGTATCGGTAGCCCCGACCTGTGAGAGGCAGGGGGAGGTGTCCCCGTACGCGTACACGCTTCCAAACGGTCTCAACAATCGTTCACTTCGTCGTCGCGACACGTCTACTTTGGAACTGCGCTAACGCTCGAAAAAGGCGATGCACCAAACGAAACACACATTCACGGATAGCTATTTATGTCTGAAGGATGTGCTATTATTTTAAACAGAATTGTATATACGTTAAGTTATAACGATGTCAAATACAGATATTTAAAGTATTCTTAGGTAGGAACAGAGCTAGAATTTTACTTAATATAAGAAACTTTTATCTACCATTCTTACTTTCCACGTATTATTCTAACCAAGGGCGTCAACACTTGGCTAGCCGATTTTGTATCAGAGAAAAACTCTTTTTCCAAGCCTAGGTACTTTTTTCTAACATTTTATCCTGGAACCACCCTCCAACGCCCAATGGGCCCCAAGGCGGGGTGGAAAACCTGAGATCGGACCGTTGGTTAAGTATCCTACTGTAGGATTCGAACCTCCTTATGTCGCGTAATCGTACGCTAATACACTGCTAGGTGTTTAACCACTTCATCATGTGGGCTCCTCATATAGACTATAAACCACATAAGGCGTAACGAGGGAAGCCGATAAGACTATAAATTTTCACCTTTTGTTCTATCATCTTATGACTTAAGGAATGTGGGGAGCGAGGGTTTAGTGTCTCATATTGCAAATAGTGACAAGTTTTAACAGAAAGTAAAGACAATGACAGTAACTTTTTAAGGCATAAATAATGATTAACGCTTCGTCGAAAGTGAAAACCATGAAGTTGCTATGTTTAAGATAAACGACAGAAGATCTTATAGTCCCCGCATGTAGAATCATCCAAATGAAGTCATCAACGAAAGCAGTATCGACTAGTGCTAGTACGGAGCGTTACGGATAATGCACTTCCCCGTCATTTTGTAGCCATAGTCGAATTTCTTCAGTCTAAAGTTATAAAGCCTACTTTCCTAAAGAATACCGAGTTCTGGAGCACATATTCATTACCCTCATATCATTAGTTGTGTTGCCAATATCGCAATTAGCCTTCGGCTAGAGCCTTGCTTTATTATTGGCGTTCCATAACGGTTGTAGCGATTCCTCTAGTGGGCTTTTGGGGTTTGTGATTCGCTCTGTCGATGTATTGAATATGCTAGGTAGTCCTGACTCCTCAAAGGATATCCCATCTCGCACCATAGCGGCTACACCCTTGCTTGAAAGCAAGATCTCTGGCATGCCGTGGCCAGAGAACCCAGCGATGATATACTGGCCGGGCTTCTTAGGAACTTCGCCTAAATGGGGCAGAAAGTCCGAGCTGTAGCCCATAACTGATGATATAGTCAGCATTACCTCTAACCGAGTATGAGTTGGGCTCGACTTACTTCCAGTCCAGACATGATCTGTCTTGGCGCCGCTAGCCTCCCATCCCCGGAAATGACGTTGCATGTAGCCGTCAAAATACGAAACTGCGTCAGCAACAAGTTCATCGTCTCGAACATTGTCAAACCACTGTTCTCTCATGTGCCAAAACCTCTGCCTAGCGCCACCGACAATGATGCTCCCATCCGCGCGGGGAATAAGGTAGTCGTTATTACTCGAGTCAAATCGAATCCCGTAAGTGTTTACCAAATGCGGACTGTTCGGACCTTGGGTGGTGACGATACGACTGCAGATACCGCGAACAGGGACGATGCGATCCGTGTATTCGGGCAAAACCTGTGCCGTGTAGCCATTTGTGGCGTATACTACTTTTCGAGTAGCAATCGATCCACGCTCTGTATCGACAGTCCAAAGTCCTCGGGCGTTTCTGGTCGACGACACTGACTTCACAGGTGTGTTGGCCTGCAAATTTACACCTTTCTCGAGTAGCCCCTGAACTAATTGCTGGACCATCTTCAAAGGCCAAAGATGAGCTGCTGTAAAGGAGAAGCAGCATTGTGCCCCCTTGACCCCTGATATCTGTTTCAAAGTATAAGTATGTGCTTCCAAATCATGATGGCCTGAGAAGTTAACGCATGAAGCTCGGCCGGGATCTCTGAATGCTGGGCTTACCCTTTCGGCGTCTTTCTGAGGGGTGAAAGCTACATCCTTAAGATCCACCACACCGTCTTTCACAAGTTTTCTATAGGCTTCCTCGGTAACTCTCGCGTGCTCGGGGTCCAGGAACACATCCACAGCGCGCGTGAGGTGAAAATCACAATCCAATCCTTCGCTCTCTACGAGGGTTTTCACTGCGTATGGATGCGAGGCTTCAAAAGCGGCCAGCTCTGCTGCCGCCTTCTCGCCATATAGCCTGGTGTACTTCGGCACGTTGAAATATGTGTCAGGCTTCACATGACCACCGTTTCGACCCGACGCCCCAGAGCAGACCTTCCTGGCTTCTAGCATGATAATAGATGGCGGATTTGGGTTATCTTTGAGTAAATGATATGCTGTGGCGACCCCTGCAAATCCGGCCCCGATAATCACCACGTCGCTAGCACTTGGGAGATCCCGCGTGCTGCGATGGTCATCAAGGTCGCATGGCGGTACTGTCCAGAAAGATGTTACCGGATTAGCCACTGGGGAGCGATTCTTTGTCTGCGCTTTCGTAGCCATTTGATGAAGTCTGTAGGAAGTCAACGTATATGCACATATGGTTAATAGTGAGCTTCAGTTAACAGTAACAGCTAAAGTGGAAAATTTTTGGTGAATGGTTATTCAAGGATTGTTTAGTACTTAAGTTTTATGCCTCATAACTTTCCCTCTAATTGTGTCTTTCGATATATTAAATATTGCAGTGAATCAATTAGCCACGTTTCTCGAAGCAGTATCTAGTTACCACGCATATCGTGACAACTACATACGAGTGCACCGTTGTCGATAGAGGGGTGAGATAGGAATCACGAGCCGGTCCGACCGTTACCACTAAAAGAGCCCGTGACAGGCCCCACGCAGATAACCAGTGCCGGTTGAACGCCTAGGCAATTCTGACTAGCATTTCCATTAATGGCTTAGATGTGCCCCAATTACACCTAATAACCTTGGAATGAAGTAACCCGTCTCTTAATCCGGACTTGAACCGGCAGATTGCCGGTTTGGTTTGCGATCGGTTATGCCCGATACCCACCAAAGTTAATCATATCGCCTATACATTTCAATGTATGGGACCTACTTACTACCTGTTAAGTCAGGTAGGTATTACATACTAGGTAGGTAGGTAGGGACATAAACACGAAGGTTCGGGTCAGAAACGAGAGGTTTTTTCACCGCGAACCATTTTCTATCAGTAGCTATTCTAGGTACCTACCTACCTAAGCCATCCAAGTTACCCACCAAAATATAGAGGTTATATACTAGGATTATAGTGAGTAGATCACTATAGCCCTGGAGTAGTGTGCTGATAGTGTGTTTGTAGAATAAATTTAAAGGGGCCTCATAGTTGCTGACAAAGAGCTCATGGTTATACATTGCTATTACACTGACTACGATCCAACCTTAGAGGCATTAATTATCTTGCGAGCCATGTCGGGGAAGCTATCCGCCATCACATCCATCTCACCAAACAGATCAGTGCACGGCTCCTTCTCCCAAACTGTACAATAAGCACCTTTAAACCTGTCATTTCCCGTTAGCATCATGTAAGTGGTATCGCATGAGGATTCAATTGCTCAGCATACCCAGTGCTCTTTGCTGCCGACACATCCCACATGTGCGCTGCGGCAAACCATGACTCGTCAGCCCCAAATTGCTTGAGGAGAGGTTGATAAGACTCCGGCGCCGGCTTTCCGATACCGAGACTATCGCACGACAAAAAATTCTCGGCGGGCATATCGATGCCGTTGCGTGTAAAATATCCACTGACACGCTTCGTGTCGCCTGCGGTAAACGCCCAGCAGGTAAAGCCCGCGTCGCGTAGGATCTGGAAGCACTCGGCGACGCCAGGCCGAGCGTCGAGCTTCATGAATTGTTCGAGAATGTAGTTCAGATCCTCGTCGGTCGCGAACCTGCGCGGCTCTTCGATGCCGGCCATCCAAAGCATGCGGTAGAACAAGCTGTTAAACACGTCGTAGAAACGCTTATACCTCCCCGAGATGCTTAGATATGTGTACTCCCTCTCGGCAGCCTCGAACCACGTGTATCCCAGAAGTTTAGGCTTGATGCATTCGGCTCGTAGCCGGTCACCAAGCCTCGTATCAAGCGCATCAAATATGGCATCGTAGGACACGCAAGTTCCTACGACGTCAAATACAACATGTTTTCTACTCGAAGCCATAAGGATAGGATAGGAATGAAGAGGTGGGCGTACGGGGAACTTGATGGGTGCCTGAATGCCAGCTGGATTCGCATAACATCAGTCTTAAGGTTCTTGGTATGAATTGCGATCTCAGCACAATATGTGCTTTCATCGAGGACTACTCACCCTGTCATATACATAGTAATGAAATGTAAGGTGTCGGTTTGAATACAATCGTTATAATCTCCGATACATGGAATCTGCCATCGGCTTCCGGTCCCAATAATTTCCCCGCAAGATAGCGACTCTAAGCCATGGACCCGGCCGGGTAGGGGCAGATACCCAAGCCCACCTATTAAGATGCACATGTTGTCAGATACCTACGAATGCATACCTAGTACCTACTACTATGTATGTAGAGTAGCATGAGTTAAAGCTTTCGCGTAAGGTCAGAGACGATATCTAGTGATCATTACGTAGTTATTTTTGATCGTTGTGTCATAGTACACAAGCCAAGGAATATTTAATCTAACACGCTCGTCGGATATCCGGTAGCTCTCGTAGAGTGGCTCGTTTTTCATACAACCCAGCTAAGAACTAAGAACGGACGGGCATCCACTCATGCTATACGCAGTCGGGGTTAGACGATAATAAGCGACATCTCTAAAGGGCGACATACCTAGGTACCTACCTATCTACTACGTAAAAGATACTTAGGACATTGTGCTCTGAAGAAGGTATCCACCAGACTAGCCCCAATTGCGTAGGTTGATGTCCGTCCGTTTAGCCGTTTCGGTATGCTTAAATATTTAGCTCGTAGACACCATTTTTCATCCTTAAATCAGGCAATAGTGAGATTTCCTTTTATTAAGCGTGCATGATAAGATCTCTCCTAAGGTGATTATTGCATCAAGGAGATCTGGTCTTTACTTATGCTGGAGATATCCTCAAAAGGTTGGTTGCTTGCGTAATTTCTCTTGAGAGAAGACGCGTGGACCTGAAGAGATTCAATCGTTTCTAAGTACAGATATTTCACATAATCAAACTCAACGATTTTCAATCATAAAAAAGTCTTTGTTCTAATTTTAGCCTGCTCATATTTGTATGAAGTAAGGATAGGCAATTTCCTTTAAATGCTTCAGGTGCTACATATGCAAATCTGAAATAAACAAATGCCGTGGAGGAACGCTTATGAGACCTTAAAAACACACGATCCCTGTTAAATTTATCTACAATTCCCCAAGTGCCTGATCAAAGGCGGCGACCAAAGTTGGAACTGTTGTAAGGATTAGCAAGGTTGGCTGTTCAAACATGACAGGTTTAACTTACTGTGCTTTTCTTCAAAGATAAGCATGGGCCGTAATCTAACCGTCTCCTTTCCACAGGTACCTGTAAGAACTCCAAGTTTCTTCATAGCCTTCACGAGAGAACCGGCGTCCTTGGTATCAAAGGCGATATAGGTACTTTCTATGTGTTAATAAGAATTACCAACAAAATAGAGTCGAATTTTTGGTCTTACCCCTTGCCTTTTCCGCGCAGGTTCTGCACGTAATCAGGATATTTCTGAGCGAGCTTCTCCATCTCAGCGTACAGCGCTTCCCCTACACGAGCCTTGTGTCTGTCAGCAAAGATCTCAGGCCGCATTAAACTAACGTCACTTACACATTGTCCGGCAAGGTCCTTATCGAGGATTTCTCGGATGATTGCCTTGCTCATAATGACACGAGCCGCATCTCCCATCCACCTATCGATTGTCAGAATCTTTCAGGGACAAGCTAGGTAACTGATAAGGCTTACGTATTAAACTGTCTGTAAGCTTTGTCGGGAATCAACGCGCGATCTCCGAAAAAGTAGCCAGCAGTTTGGGCTTTCTTGGAGAAAGTGACGATATCAGGGGGTGATGTAAGATTCCAATGCTCATGAGCCCAAAACTTGCTAGTAGCTCCAAATCCTAAAGCGTGTTGGTATTCACGTAGTAAGTCGAAATATACTGAGGGTCTTACCTGTTTGAACCTCGTCCACGATCATAACGACACCGTGTTTCTTGGTAATATCCCGTAGGCCCTGAAAGAATGCCGGAGAGGCGTGGTTATCGCCACCTTCACTTTGAATGGGCTCAACAATGAGTGCCGCTACAGGGCAGTGCCTAATACATATCAGTACTTATTCAATTAGCACCTTCAAGCAAAGACATACCAAGACCTGATTAAATCCTCGACTTCCTGCAAGCATCGCTTTTCCTCGGCGTTGTTCTCGGCCTCGTACTTCTCTAGAGGGTACTTCAGGGCTGGGAAGGACGCTTGAGGCCAGTTGAAAGAAGGAATATCAAGTTTATGCACAGCCTTTGATCGCGTAGTTGACAGACTGCCAAAGCCACGTCCATGGAACGAGTTTCTGAAGCTCATAACAGCAAGCTCAGGTGAGCCGGGTTTAGCGTTGTCAAGGCAGGACGTGATCTCCTCGTTGGTCCACTCTACGCCATCTCCGCGCTCTTTATGTCTGTAAAGCATGAAGGAGGCCTTATAGGCAAGCTCATTGGCTTCGGAGCCGGACTGAGCAGTGAAAATTTGGTCTAGACCCTTCGGCGCAACTTTGAGCAGCCCACCCTCGAGGATCTCTCCCCATACACGCGAAGGGAAGTTTCCAATCGCGGGACGGTTCACAAGAGCTGACAGCATCTCCGGAGACTGGGCAGCAGCAATGCTAGCGGGGTTGTTATACCCGATAGGAATAGATGCAATTTGCGAATACACATCAAGGTAACGGTTCCCATCGACATCCACAATGCTGCGCAAGAACTGTTAGTCCGATTTGCCATAGTGATCCTGCAGCCTACATACTATGTCCCCTCGCTCTTGTCATAATCCACCACGAAATGTACGGCACGCGCGTCGAAGAAGGCGTCCAGCTTCTTTGCGCTAGCCCGGGACAGAGGTCCAGGGACCTCGGTCGAGACCGTATTGTCGAGAACACCAGGCATATTTGGTCAAATCTTCGGTGAATATGAAGCTTAGCTAGGTACTGTTTCTGGATTGTAGATGCTTGGTATATCATTCCTATGAAAGAATCTGCGACGGTAAGAATTTTCGCCTTTTAACAGAGCCTCAAGAAGAAACCCCTTTCGTCCGCGTGGAACTTCCCGATTGAGTAAGGCTTTTGGGTCCACACAACCGGATCATCAGCCCGGTCGCGAAGCCGGCGTCGTTTGTTGTCGACTCGCAGCTTCATAGCTTAGCATATTTGCCAATCCACGTGTTTTTGGAAGAAATAGCAGATATTGGCATGGGGTTGAAATTGAACTACTGTGAAATGTGGGTGCAACTCGCACGCCGGTCCGGCAAAATTGGTGGATCTCCTCTAGCAATGACCGGAAATGAGTAGATATTGCACTCTAACGAAAAGCATGAAGATGTCTTTCAGACAGCATCTGTATATCATAGATTTGTCACGTCAATGTGTGCAGAGAGGCCAACAGGTCCAGCAGTTCGCTTCAGTTAATCCTCGAATATAGAGCGTATCTAGACATCTTCTCCTTCATCTTTTCCAATGGCGCCAACCTTGCAGGTAACTTCTACTTACGCGGGTATTGATTACTTTGGATCCATTACTAACTAGTATCATAGCTGAATGATCCTTCGCTACTGAAAACATTGTGTTATGTCAATGGAAATTGGGTGGCCGCGCAGTCAGGGAAACTGTTCTCTGTAGACAGCAAGTCAACCTGGTTCCTCTGAGTCTGGCATGATCAACTAATCCTCACTTGTAGATCCCTCTACGCTGGCTGAAGTGGCAACGTGTCCTGAGTTTGATGGAAAAGACACTGAATTAGCCATCGAGGCTGCTCATGCTGCCTTCAAATCGTACAGGAAAACCACGGCGCGTCAGAGGGCTCGTTTGTTGCGAAAATGGTACGATCTTATGATCGAAAACAGCGAGGATTTAGCGAAAATTATCACGGCTGAGAACGGCAAGCCTCTGGCCGACTCCAGAACCGAAGTCAACTATGCAGCATCGTTCTTTGAGTGGTTCTCGGAAGAAGCTCCGCGGATTTACGGCGACACAATCCAGGCAAGCAATCCGGCTTGTCGGCTGGTCACGGTTAAAGAACCTGTAGGTGTCTGTGGCCTTATTGCACCCTGGAACTTCCCGGCCGCCATGATCACTCGCAAGGCTGGTCCAGCCCTCGCGGCCGGCTGTACAGTGGTTGTCAAAGCACCTGCTGAAGCTCCCCTGACCGCTCTTGCCCTGGCCGAGCTTGCCCACAGAGCTGGAATACCGCCTGGGGTTGTTAACGTCATTACCGCTCTGGGCAACACGGTCGAAGTAGGCCAGGTGTTGACCACGAACCCAACTATTAAAAAGGTCTCCTTCACGGGCTCGACTGGTGTCGGAAAGCTGCTGATGAGCCAGTGCTCGTCCACTCTGAAAAAGCTCTCTTTCGAGCTAGGCGGCAACGCCCCATTCGTCGTCTTTGAAGATGCGAATCTCGACGCTGCCGTTCGTGGCCTCATCGCATCCAAGTTCCGCATCTCAGGACAGACATGTGTCTGTGCCAATCGCATCTTGGTACATTCAGCTGTGTATGAAAAGTTCACGAAGATGGTGGTAGATGCTGTGAATGAGTTTGTCGTCGGCGACGGCTTCGCATCGAACACAACCCACGGTCCCCTGATTCATGGCCGCGCAGTCCAAAAAGTTGCGGATCATGTGCAGGACGCCGTGTCGAAGGGCGCGCGGGTTCTGGTTGGCGGCAAGCCTCTGAAGGATCTGGGGCCTAATTTCTTCGGCATCACAGTCCTTGCTGACATGAAATCTGGCATGAAGCTGTGCTGGGAAGAAACCTTTGGCCCTGTCGCCGCGTTCTTCAAGTTCGAGTCGGAAGAGGAAGCTATCGCGCTGGCGAACGATTCCGACGTCGGGCTTGCAGGATACTTCTTCACCAAGGATGCGAGCCGCTGCTGGCGAATGGCCGAGGCTTTGGAAGTCGGCATGGTCGGTGTAAATATTGGTGAGTGGCAGTTCCTATCTGTGTTTCAAGTCATGCTAACATATACATCGCAGGGGCTATCAGTGACCCAGCTGCTCCGTTTGGCGGAGTCAAACAGAGCGGGTTTGGGAGGGAGGGCAGCAAATATGGTATTGATGAATTTACCATTACAAAGATGATCATGACTGGCATCGATGCATAGATTGTAATCTAGAGAGATATATAACATGCTGGGTAATGATTTTGACGCGAGCATCTGAGAGCTGGGGGCACCGAATCACTGACTGTGTGGGAGATAGATGAAGGAGAAGACGATGTTGTATTGGTTAAGTTCAGGGCTCGAAGAGCTGTTTCTAGAATTTAGACTTATAGACACCCTTCAGAGTGCGTGTAGCACCTTATCTGTGGAGTGGAGTTTGTCATGTGATCGCCCCACTTCCCTTACACCAGCAAGCAACACAGTATATGAATACTGTATTAATGCTGAGCCTAATTATGACTATTTGTGAGTAAATAGTCGCTACCTAGTAGGTATTTATAGTGGATGATTGGTGATAGCTTAGGTAGGCAGCTCAGCTAGTACCGAGGTACCGAAAACACCACGTGGTACAGAGTTTCTGAGATTCGCACGGCCTTATTATTGATGTTCCACATCTCCAGCTGCGCCTTCGCACTTAGCTCTCACCGAGGAAAAACATCAATCAACCAACCATTCATCACTATTTCAATTGGCCTATTCGTTCAGCATTAATAACTATGTACAACTATATCTACTATGTAAACAGAATCAAGGGTTCATCAACTATCATGTATGGCGAGACTTGATCGCCAGGCAGATAGCCTCTGCCGTTTGCTTCGTATTCAGTGTACCCCCCATATCAGCGGTCACTTTGCCGTCCTTGCACACACTCGCGATCGCATCCATGATGCTATCGGCTGCCGACTGCTCCCCAAGCCATGCGATCATGTCAGCGGCCGCCCAAATGGCGCCGATTGGGTTGGCGATGCCCTTGCCCATGATGTCGAACGCGCTGCCATGCACTGGCTCAAACATCGATGGATTGGTCCTCGTAGGGTCCAGGTTCGCCGAAGCGGCGATACCGATGGATCCCGCCAGCGCTGCGGCCAAGTCTGACAATATATCAATATGCAGGTTTGTGCCCACCACGGTATCGATTGTCCACGGCTTCTGGACCATGCGGATGGTCATGGCATCTACCAGCTCCTTGTCCCAGCTCACATCGGGGAATTCAGCAGCCACTTCCGCCGCGATCTCGTCCCAGAGCACCAACCCGTGGCGCAGGGCGTTCGACTTGCTCACAACGGTCAGGTGCTTGCGCGGCCGCCTGCTCGCCGCCTCGAACGCGTGTCGCATGATGCGGCAGACCCCATGGCGTGTGTAGATGCTGGTCTCCGTCGCCACTTCCCACTCCCTTCCGCCGTGCGAGCGACCGCCATGTCCGGAATACTCGCCCTCGCTATTCTCGCGTACCAGGAGCCAATCAAAATGTGCCGGATCTGCTCCTTCGAGGCGAGGCTTGGTGAAGCACCGGATCGGTCTCATATTAGCATATAGCTGCATGGGTCCCCTCATCTTCAGGAGGAGACCCCAGAGGGACTCATGGTCGGGGATGTCTGATGGACATTGTAAGTACACGAATAAACACTAACGAGGCTCTTTGCGCACATACCAGGTGCGCCGACTGCGCCGAAGAGGATGGCATCATATTCCTTCAAGGTATCTAAAAAATCCAGTGGAAGGTAATAGCCGTTCTTCTTGTAGAATGCGCTTCCCCAGGGAAGCTCAGCAGCCTTGATTGTGAAGCCACCAGTGACCTGGGCGACTGTTTGAAGAACCTCAAGAGCGACTTCAACTACTTCTATACCAATCCCATCACCGGGGATTGCTGCAATACGATAGGTCTTGGTGTGATTAGACATGATTGGCATAGAATACTAATCGACAGTATGAAAATATTAATAAGGAGGACGAGTGCGGTACTGCCATTCTTGATATAGCTTATTTTTGAGAATCTAGATCACACAAATTATCGATCTTCACAGAGCGTATATAGACAGCAAAGAGATAGCCATAGTTCCATCTATACTATGCACTGTCGCGCGGCCGGGCGAGGCTACACGATGCCGAAGTTCGGATTGTGTACTCACCAAGATTTCATCCATCGACGCTCAGTTCCAGCTGGGCTAGGCCAAGAGAGAGCTGAGCTGCCGAGATCACTTCAAGGAGCTCAGGTACATCCAGGAGCAACGATGACACCTTGCCGGTCTACCGGTCCATGGTAGAAAGCCGGTCCGGTCAGCTATCTTAGACCATGTTTCTCGAGCCGCTATCTGGAGCTCACATTGCCGGTCCCACTCATGTGCATATCCGGTGTACCACACCTAACCGTTTCGCGTTAGTAGTTATACCGAGTCACCTCGCTTCCCTGACAGTCCTATCTTCGACTATCTCGAAACCAATGCCTTCCCCAGGCGGAGAGGGTTACTAACTATTGTACTAAGTACAGTTAGTATAAGAGCCGTTGGAGACTTACCTTATCAGCGCAGGGCCCTCGATAGTGACGAACACCTCCGAATAATGTCTTGGGTGGCTATTGTATGTGATGCGGGGGTCTGCAATTCGCCCCGGTCGTAATCTAGGCGGATACCGATTAGCAAGTTGATAGACACGAGGGTCTTGATGTCGTTTGGCAGATAATTCAGGGATATCTACTAGGTAGATTATCAGATATCTGCGCCTGTACGCAGCGCTATATTTCATGGTAGAGCAGCAAAGATAAACGTCGTTCCCGGTATAAAGAGAAGACAGCATCTGCGAGGGGTGGTCATTCAAGCCACGCCTGTCGCAACAATCACGCTGATCTGTGACCGATCCGCAGCCCTATCTAGAAACATCTGTTGACATTCCCAACATGTCGGACACCAAGAAAGATGAGCCTGTTACGCTGGCTCGCGTTTGTACTGACAACTACACGAAGGTCGTTCTGTCCGAAGAACAACTAGAGCTCGAGCGTGCACTGCAAAACTATGTGCCAGACACGGAGGCGGAAAAGCGACTGGTTCGCAAGTTGGATTGGTACATGATGCCAGCCCTCTGGTTCATGTACATTTTGGCCTACATCGACCGACAAAATATTGTGAGTCCTGAGTTCACCGGGACCATAATAAGATAAACTCGAGGAAACGAAACTAATGATGTATCAATAGGGCAATGCCAAAGTTGCAGGCATGAATCATGACCTCGGTATCGACGATTCACGTATGTTTATATAAAATATGTTGGTGTGTTATTTGGCAAGGCTGACAAGGTACTAGAGTATGCTATGTTGGTCTCCATCTTCTTTATCGGATATTTGGTTTGTGAGGTTCCTTCAAACTTGATCCTCACGCGATCACGCCCTTCCTGGTATCTCCCGATCATCATGGTCCTCTGGGGCACACTCTGTGCTCTCATGACGGTAGTGAAGAACTATCAAGGTGGCCTAGCCATTCGCTTTTTTCTCGGCTGCATCGAAGCTGGGATGTTTCCCGGCGTCTTGTACGTGATGACATGTTGGTATAAGAAGCGCGAAGTCGGTGAGTAGCTCTTCTCAGTCCTCCCTGTCTCAGCTTCATCATAGAGTATTAATATCCTTTAGGAAAGAGATTCTCGATCTTCTTCACAGCTTCTGTCTGCTCCGGCGCCGTGAGCGGACTCCTAGCCGGCGCAATCACGGGACACATGGAAGGTGTAGCTGGGATCCGTGGATGGAGGTGGCTTTACCTTATCGAAGGCTGCTGCACCATCTTTTTCGCCTTCTTCATGAAATTCATCCTGCTCGACTTCCCCGAGACGACGAAGAGATTGAGTTTGGAAGAGCGCCAGTTGGCTGTCATCCGCATGATCCACGATCGCAATACCAGCGCGGCCCGACACGGCATGAAGCTCACACACTGGCAGGCCGTGAAGGCAGCCCTGGCTGACCCGCGGACTTACTTCTTCATCGTCCTGTTCGTTATGGATCTCGGCTCCTGCACGATCTCGTATTTTATCCCTACCATCGTCACCGCCATGGGATACGCTTCAGTCACCGCACAGTACATGACGATTCCCATCTGGATGGTCGGCGCCGTATTCCTCGTCGTCCTTTCGTGGACGGCCGATAAGACGAGAGACCGACGGTGGCACATCGCAGGGTGTCTTGGCCTCAGCTTCATCTGTACGATCGTCTGCGTCACCGTATCGAATGCGATTGTCCAGTACGTCATGCTGTGCTTCTATATAGCTGGTCTTTACACGGCTTTGCCACTGATCCTCAACTGGGCTTCGGAGGTGATAGCTCTGCCAGCGGAGAAGCGTGCCGTCGTCGTGGCCCTGACGAACTCCATAGGCAACCTGTCCGCCGTGTATGGCAGCCGGCTCTGGCCCACCAGCGACGGGCCTCAATTTGTCAAGGGGTTTGCTACCACAGGTGCTTTCACCGGTTTCGGCACGCTTCTGGCCATCTGTATTCCTATAATTTTCAATTACTTACCGAAGGAGGGACGGACGCAGGCGGAGCTGGAAATACTGGCGCGCGATCAAGCAGTCCTCGAAGGCAGGGAACCACAGGCTAGCGAAGTTTGAAGGACAACGGAAACGATGTAAGCTCCAGGCGGTGGCATGAGAGACGGGTGTTATGATGGTGTTTAATTCAACGATCGCGTTTATTCCGTCCATGGATTGGATATGTACTCTTATTTCTTGGATTTATCCTTTGATTCAATACTTTACCACCATTTCCAACTAGAGTTGAACATGCTTTGTGTCGGAGGTTCCAATTGGGGTTTACCTAATATGAACTCTAGTTCGGGGCATAGATACAGCTTTCTAAGACCTTGGGCCGTTCCACGACTTTTGCGTTAACCCTACCTAGTAACAAAACAAGACACCTCGTTACGAGCTAAGTGTCTAGATGACAGCCCTGGAGTTCAATATTTATCCTGGCAAGTAGGCATTGAAGGTGTACATAACTACCTAGTCCTTTTATCGTTAAAATATCTCTGTATGATAACATTCATCGCTATGATCATTGGCATAGAAAATAATTCCTATACGTCATTAGCGTAACCAGCCCCTGATCAAAGAACCCGAATCCGCCTAGGCACCTACTAAATATATACCTACCTAGTAGGTAGTTTCACGTGACATTGGCGTACTAAAGCAAACCTAGTAGGCATCGTGCATAAGTTCCAAAGTTATCGGACTCCATTTTCGGAGCTCTCTACCCTTTTGAATGATTAGGGACTCAGCAGTCCGACTAGCTACGCGAGAAGCACTATCAACCCTACATCACCGTAATATTCACCTCTACAGAAGTAGACGTGTATTTGGAGGCATTCCGACACAACTGTTTCAGGACAGACCCTGATAGACAGGGCCGAGCGAACCCCGGTGATTGGACACTACGGGCAGGTGGCTTTTGAACCTCGATGGACAGTGAGAACATTCAGAGACAAAGGCAACGCCGTGTGGCAGAAAGAGACCGCAAGCGGGCCATTAGAGCGTAAGATACAAACTATCCAATGATTCAAACTACCTATGTTACTGAGATATTTGCACCAAAAGCTGTGATAATTGCAGAAAGCAGAAAGAAAAGTGCGATGGAGGCGTCCCGTGCCGGAGATGTATGCGGCTGCACCAGCGATGTGAATTTATCCGGCCGCCGATCAGAGGAACCGAGGCCGTCCCGGACTTGACAGCTAGGTAGGATCTCTGGAACATCTCAAAAAGCGCCGGCTCTATAGACGGCTTCCCTCACTGACTGTCCGGAATAGAGATCCACCTTCCAGACCCCACAGCTCGATGGGACTTGAGCAACGACTCGGTTATATGGAGAAGATCTTGTCTCATTACATAGGCAACAGTAATCTAGATGTAGAGACTCTTCGGAACTTAGCGGAGTCGGTTGACCAGCAACAAAGTAGGCCTAGACTACTTGATGTACAGTCGCATAGCTCTAGCTGTCTTGGAGTAGACGATGAAAATTTTACCGTCAAGCCGCTCGAAAACAATATCACTCGTGAGTAAGAAGTACTAAGAAGTCCCGACTATGTCCCATTATAGATCCACTGACAGATATTGGGTGTAGATTACTCTGGGGAATTCTCGCATTGGAATTTTTCTATGCGAATCAAGCAATGGATAGAGCAATGTGCACCTGATCCTGATAGGAATGTACGTATGGATCATTTGTCAATTCTTTTTATCCACGGGGGTTAATTATCTCTACAGGGTGCCACACAAGATCCAAGAATCAAGGAGTATTATCGCCCTGAGGAATTGCAGTCATCTTCCAATACGCTCACATCGCTGGCCTCTCTTCCACCTCGCTATATAGCTACTTACCTCGTCGAGGCATTCTTCAAGCATGCCGAGACGAACTACTTCTACGTCGAACGGGGTTGGTTGATGGGCAAGCTCAACATGGCGTACGAAAACGCACAATCACTTTCTAGGCGCGATGTCGGAACCGTATGCATGCTGTTCATCATCCTGGCAATTGGCACTCAGTATGCGTACCTCGATTCTCAACACGACCGCAGCGGCAGTTTATCTGATCCTCATGATCCTTCTACTAGACCTAACCCCTTCTCAGAGGACTCTGTTGGCATCATGTTCTACCAGCAAGCGTGCCGGCTTGTGCCTGATGTCATCACTATCGCTTCACTAGAGAGCGTCCAGGCATGTCTCCTCATTGGTTTATACACCTTGCCACTTGATGCATCTGGGTTGTCATATATATATCTTAACTTGGCCGTCAAATTGGCTATACAAAACGGAATGCATAGGAAGTACACCGGAGAAAATTTAGACCCGGTTGCCCGCGAGACTAGGAACCGCGTGTGGTGGACCGCTTATACGATAGAGAAGTAAGACCCTATCAAAACTCCCTAGTCATCAACATCGTTTGTCTGACGAGTATTGCCAGGCGAGTTGGAACATTTCACGGCAGGCCAATCTCGATTTCGAGTTCAGATGTCGACGCGGAAATGCCCATCGATCGTCCAGATATGTGGCCACTGAATCCACCGCTACACTACCCTCGTATGATGGCGACCTTATACTTGAACCAGATCTTGGGGACAATAGCTCACGAGATGTAAGCACGAAGACTTCCTAGCGGATCTGACCCTTGCTTTCATGTATGCTGATCACTTGGCCTAGATTCATCCTCAGAGCGCAGGCAAAAAACGAGATGCAGGAAGGACTAGCAAAACTAGTGGAGATCAAAGCCAAATTTCTCAGGTGGTGGGAGTCTCTTCCTGACGACATATGCCAAAAAGATGCCACTATACATTCCTCTGTCTCCCGTCCTAATATGCACCTTAAACTCGAGTACTGCCTCGTTCGCATGTTTGCCGGTCGATCTTTCATCTTCCCAAAAGAGTCAACGAGAAGTAACGCCGACGTCTCTGCTTCACCCGCGGATTCGGCACATCGGTCATCCACATCCGGCCGATCGAACCCAAGATCTATCCTCGTCGCCGATTGTGTTGATGCTGCCCTGACGATCATCGACACATGTCATCTCCTTCGAAACACCGTCGGGCTTGCACGCGCATCCTACACAGAGTTTAGCGCCTGTCGCGCCGCGCTCCTCGTAATAATCACCCAATGCCTGCAGAAGAAGACCGATCGACTGAGAAACTCGTTGCGCTATGGCATGGGAATGATAAAAGAAATGGCGACGGGGGGCGAATCTGCACGTGCAGAGGCATCGCTCATCGAGGCATTCGAGCGTGCCATAGCTAGACTGGACGCTACCGAAGATTCGACCGGGGCTACTCCTGAGACTGACTATGCCCGGTTCAAACAGTGGGAGGAGTTATGGAAAACTGATTCATCTCTCCAAGAGGGGGGCAACTCCTCCCTGAGTGCCTCTATGCCTTTGCCTCCACAACCAATCAACTTTTTGCAAGGTTTTACAAATACGGGAAGAAATGGCACCGGACCAGTCCAATCCGCGGCACCGACATTTGGCGCGGATGGAGCCTTGTATGGCTTGCCGCAGCCCGCGGATGAGTTCGCTTCGCTATTGGAATATGGGTTTCGACAAGATTATAATGCATTGAATCGCGGGATGGGGAATTTCTAAGGGATTTTGGACACAACAATTCTTGGAGCTCGGGCAAAACGTGAGTAAGTTGAATCTAATCACAGTAATCATATAATTACCTCATAGTCATCAGAGCCTATCGCCTACTTACATAAGTGTCAAGCCTTCTACGAAGATTCCCATGAGCTAGGATCGGCCCGTAGAGAAGTTCCCTAGCAGCATCCCTCACTGCTCATGTAGTTCAGAGACAGACAAAGAGATCCTTCACTATATAGTAGGTCTCCTGGTACGAGGTAGCTTAGAGCTCCTCGTGCAACAATAGAATCTTTTAGGGTTAGGGTTAGGGGTAGGGTTAGGGTTAGGGTTAGGGTTAGGGTTAGGGTTAGGGTTAGGGTTAGGGTTAGGGTTAGGGTTAGGGTT